>RJWM01022438.1:0-33713 GCA_004363535.1 Dasyprocta punctata | reverse complement strand
TATTATGTCCCAGCAAGAAGAGAAAAGTAATTAAGACAATTTGTTACTTTGCATAAAATAAATACTAAGGTTATTGTAACTGATGAATTAAAATACACCCAAATAGTGGAATACTGAGTTCTTATACTGAGCTCACTGGTATTGAGTGTATGCAGTGTACCATCTTTCCTGGACCAGTATGATATTCTCCTGGTCACTTCACCTGCAAGTGACAAAAATGGGCATTAAATTACAGTTTGCATATATTAAGATATTTTAGACAAACTTTTGTAAACTTCAAGAGTGAAGATTAAGTGCACAATGGTAAAAAATGAGGAATAGTCTACAGCAACTACATGAGAACCTGTTTTTCCTTTTCCATGCTGACAACTTTACTTATAAAACCCTTAAGCAGGATAAATTATGTGTCATGAATGCAAAAGCAAATAGCTTTTTTGTCTTTAATTTTAATTTTATTTTTTATTAGTACATGTTTGGCATACATAATGATCATATTCATCATGGAGAATTTGTACTTGTGCATAGTATATCTTAATTCTTTTTTCCCATATCCCTGTCCCCTTTTCAATCCTGCCTCCCCTACCCATTTACAGAAGCTCTGATTCAATTTTTTCCTTTCATTCTCTTTTACTGTCTCCCTTTCTACTGCCTACTTAGCTTCCTATTCTAGTATTTAGTCCCTCTTCCTTTCCTTTCCCCTCTCTCTTCCCTTGTTCTCCTTTCAATTTGAACAAATTCTTCCTACTTCTTCATATCTATCCTCCATTTTGCTCCTTATCTTCTCTTTGGGTTTCTCATGCAAGAGAAACAATGTGATATTCAAACGTTTGTGTCTGAGAGAGCATAACTTTAACCTTAGGAGAGAATGAATAGGGAGTTTAACAATCCTGTGTTGCCTGCTTGGCTGTGTCTTCCGATTGATTTCAACATGTGCAAAAGTCTACCTTGTACGTAGCTTAACCACTTATGACTATGAAAATATTATATAATTTTTAGTGTATTATTTTGAAATTTGACATTTTATAATGCAATCTTTCTATTTATCATGAAGTTTTCAAATTACTTATATAAAATATATATTTGATTGTTAGATAAGCTGCTTGAATAAGTTTTCTCATTTTGAAAATTAAAACAGGCCATGTGGTGGGACACATCTATAATCCCAACCCTCAAGGCAAGGGAATCACAAGTTCAAGCTCAGCCTGGAAAATTTAATGACCTAGAGAGAACTTATCTCAAAGAATAAATTAAAAGTTTAAAAGGATTGGTTATGCAATGCATTGTATAAGCTCTAGATTCAATATCTAGTATAGCAAAATGGAATAGAATGGAGTAGAATAAAAAAAATAGAATAGAATCAACACTAAATTAAAATAAAAATACTATTTTGCAAAGTGAAATTCACTAATTTCTTAAATGGATGCATATCTTAACTAAGACAATTATATTTTTCTCGTTTCCCCTAACACGAAAAATGCAGTTAATACCCAAACATAGTATAGTTATAGTAATAGCAAAATAACTCATATCTGACAGCTAAAAAGTAGGTTTTATAGAAGTAGACAGTGTAATAGTAGAATAGGAGCCTAAGTATAATGGTGGGAAGGGAGACAGATAGAGATTGGGAAACAGGTACCAAAATGCAGTTAAAAAGGAGAAATAAGTTCCAGTGTTCCATAGCACAGAATGTGGTTTATTACACATGTTATAAGAAATGGAAAGTGAGTTCAAAATTTCCCAATACAAATCAAGAGTAAATGTTTAAGAAGATGGAAAGGCATTACTATATTTTCTGATTTGACCATTACTATGTACCATAAAATCGTGTACAATTGTTACGTATTGATTTAAAAACATTAGAAAATATGTATAATTGTTATATGTCAAATAAAGAGATTAGAAAATAAAATAATACACATTTGACTGCAAAAAGAAAGAAAAAGGGCTTACTTATTTATAAAAGGAAGCAGATTCAATATACTTCTGAATTCAAATCAATATTCTGATAGTTTATGTTCTGGTTATTAAACAGAAACCTTGTAAATATGTCTTTGAAAATTGAGGTCATAGAGATCATCAGTATTTTTCTATTGAAGGTCTACAATGAGCCTTAAAAAGTTTTTCCAAGCTTAGTAATTTATCAGCCTCATTAAAATTATACAAAGCCAGACTGTTTGTTTGAATAGATACCAAGAAAAAGCACTCACTGATTGATAATAACTAGATGAACAAACCAAAATTGAGAAGAAATTTAACATCGCCTTTCGTATTGACAGTCTGTATTTTACACTTAGTATTTTCTTCATTCTTTATGCATCTGTTGCTAGGAAAAACCAAATTTAATCTAAAAAAAACTTGTGCAATTTTAACATTTAAAAAAATAACAATCCGTTATATATTTTTGTCAAACAATTGCAACCAAAATTCCTTTTACTTCATATCTTTGAAAATTATGCTTATTGTTTATATTTCTAAGTTTACCAAAGTTCTACTTGTAATACCTATTGCAATCTTTGAAATTCTGTTGTGATAAAAACATAATGATAAAAAAGGTAATAAATATTGGGAAGGGCTTAGATGATGTACGCAAAGTTCATGTATGTCAACTTATCTGTTTGTGTATGTGTTGATACATAGTTTTGCACTATCTTTAACTTTGCTACCTGCCATTTTACAGTAGATTTGTGAGATTTGAAAGCAAAACCTTCATGGTGTTCGGATGATTAAAACTTGTTATATTTCCTGTAATCCAATAGGGAGTTATTATGCACATTAGCAATTCAAAGGTAGTTTTTCATTAAGCAGTTATGCTAAGAATCAAATCTGAAGCTTTCATTTTAATAACCTTTGGTAATACAATATTTGGGAAACCCACAAATCTTATCATCCTCTTGTTTATCAGTTACCGAAAACATAATTTTTTTTTCCTTATTGTGGTTTATATGTGCTGTTAGGACACAAGAGATTCATGAAGATAAAGATTATTTAATTCAGATTGTATTCACATTTGCATTTCTAATTTTGATATTTCTCATTCTTTAAACAGTAGTTACATAGTTTAATAATCATTACACAACCTCAGTTGAGTGCTTGAAGTTTATAAAACAATGTTTTAAAATGCTGCAAGATATTGACTATAACTTAATGAACCAAATCTTTAATGTATTAAATACAGCATATTTTTTATTTCAAATTATGAAATATAATCCTAAGTATAATAATGTTTTAATGATTTAATCACTCTAACAGAAAATTTAAAAAGTATACAAGAACAATAATAGTCACATACAATCTGATTATATATCATTATATAAAATAATGAACTTTTATTTTTAAGTATATTTTATGAGTATACAGGCACAGATTTTATGATTTGTTCTACTGATGATACATCTAAATCAGAGATCAGTTTAAGGCTTTAGCATAACATTCTATTGCAAACATTTTTACATTTTAATTATTGGGACATCACTAATAGGTAATCATTGTGTTTATCTCTGATACTTTAGGAAAAATTTCAGAAATAGAGTAATATTGGCTAACTTGACTTTGCATTACCTTTAAATATTTCTAAAAGAGTCAATCTATCACAAATATACGCGGACCTCAGAAGACTATCCGTATCCTCACAATGTGACCCACATGTTTATCTCCCTAGCTAACCTGCATACTCAGTTTTCAATATTTATGACCATGATCCAGATTGTCTTAGGATTGCTGTCTTTTTCGAGGCCGGCTTGGGCTACAACGCGAGCGCAAGGCTGGCCTGAGCTACATAGTGCGACCCTGCCTCAAAAAATTAAGGCCGGGAGTTTGGCTCAGTGGCTAAGCGCGAGGTTGTGAGTTCAATCCCCGCTGCCACAAAAAAAAAAAAAAAAAAAAAAAGGATTGCTCTCTTTATAACAGAAATTCCTGATGATGGTGAGGAGACTTGTTTAAGCCAAAGATTGTATAGCACAAGGTGACAGAGCACAATGCTGTCAATTTAGCCATTTCCAGTGAGTACAGATCACATGGTAAGATAGCAACTCATTTGACTGGATAAACACCAAGGTTTGACCAGTTTATGATTTTCAAGTGTTTTTACCTGTATGTACTTCATACAATTTTGAAAAAGAATGTGCCTTCGCAGATATAATTTTTGTGAGGATTTGCTTTAATCGCGTCAACTTGATTGGTTTGGAATCTGCTGAATGGACTAGTAAAGCACACTATTGTGTTTATCTGAGTACTCATAGATGTGTAAGATTGGTACTATGTGCTTCCTGGGCCATTTGGTTAGCACTGGTCCCCTGCTCTGTTCACTCACCACCACGAACTAAGCATCTCTGGCGTGTGATGCCCTTCTGCCATGATGTTTCTGCCAGCGTACCATGGACTCCTTTGAAACTGTGAGCTAAATCAAACCTGCTCTCTTTTAAATTGTGGGCATAGTATTAATATCCCAGAGAAAGGAAATCTAGTATAAAAAATTGACATCAGAAGTTGTTGCTGTGACTAAAACTCCCCGTATGGTTTAGGAACCTTTACAAATGATTTGAGAGAGACTTTTAAGAAATTTTGGAGATGCAAACTGGAGAACCCCTAAATGTGAGCAGCACTTGATGGATGATCCTGGTGGAAGCTCGGAGGATAATAATGTTAACAGGAATTCAGATAATAAAGGTTAGACTTGGGATTTTTCAGATGAGAATGGAAAATGTTACATTCTGGTCATAAACTTTTCTCCATTTTACTCATGTTGCCCATGATGATGAATGTAGAGAAAGAACCATGGCAAATTTTTTGAAGCGTACATTGTTGCATGTTTATTTTATAGAAGTATTACTATTCATTAATTATCAATTTTAATTTTATAAATTTTATTACATTAAAAATGCTTACTTAACAGGAAAACAAAATATCAATAGAGCAAAATGTTAAATTTTTAGCATGTATTGAGTGCTTAAACATCAACATTTTCAACATCAACTGCTTATCTGCTCACAAGATCAAAAAATAACTGTAGAAATAAATTTTTATGTGAACTACAAAGAAAATTCAAAGAAAACTCTACTACAGAAATAATTTCTGCTTCAATCATCACACTTGAAGCAGTCTTCCCACACGGAAACAGCATGTTGCACACACAAGTCTGGGTTACACTGACAGCACCTGTGCACCACCCTCCTGTTCTTTTTGGCATAATTGTGACTTCCCTGATCTTTCTCTCTTCGCAGAAACTTCCAATTATAGTATAAAATGTCCACATGGCAGAAAAATAAAATACCGATAAAATAAAATATCAAATATGTAATGAGTGTTTAGAATAAACATCAACCTTTTCTACATCAACTGTTTGCTCAGTAATTCTAAAACATAAAAGTACAAATAAATTCCTACATGAATTGCAATGAAAATACAAATAAAACCCTAGTCCCCAAATAATCTTGATTTCAATTAGTAGACCTAACATAATTTCACGCATGAGAACACCATATTCCACAGGGAAGTCTCACTTACACCAACAGCCCACGTGTTTTGCTGTCCTGTCTTCTTGGGTAAGATATGCCTGATGTCTTTTTGGTCTTCTGTTTTCTTAGGAGGTTCTTGTAATGTTTTACTTGTCTGTTCACTGGCACACTCCAGGATTCTTTTGAGGAGTCATTTGGGCAGCTACAATTTGCTTTTTCTCTGTTGCAATTGATGGTGTATCATTTCAGTCCCAATACTCTTACAAAATTTCTCTGTGATATTTTGTGCTTGTTAATATCTTTATAAACTATGAAATTATTTAAGACTGACATGCTTTGGATCAAGTAAAACACAACCATTGGCCAACACATTGTGTTTGGAGTGACATCATACCTCAGCAACATCTGCTCCACCTTTTATTTTGTTTTAAAAGGTGACCATTTCAGGCTTCATTTGTGTTGAGTATTTACTATTAATCTGTTTGTTTTGAGACAGGGTCTCGCTATATAGTAGAGGCCAGTCTGGAGCTCACTGTGTAGCACAGACTGACCTTGAACTCACAGAATCCTTCTGCCTCAGCCCCCTGAGTGCTGGGATTGCAAGCATGCATCACCACACCAGGCTTCTCTTTCAATCTTATCATCGCGGTATAATGTTGACAGTATCAGTACTACTTTGTTTTTCTTCATCATTTAGGAGGCCAATGTTATGTCTTTCTGAAATTCAGACCTATCATGACCTTGCAATATTTTTTTCAGGAATCTCAGCTCGTTCTTGCTAATAGTTCCTGAGCTAGTCCACTGGTGTTCTTTTAGCAAATGGAACATCAATGGCGAACTAGTAAACTGATTGCTAAATGTGACATTTGGGTTACTTTCTAAAATAGGTGTATAGAGTCTGTTCCGAATGTCATATGATTTATTACTGCACAAATAAAAACTGGGTGGAGAGCCAGCTTGGTGATGTATGCCTGTAATCTCAGTACTCAGGAGGCTGATGCAGGAGGATGCTGTGAGTTTGAGGCCAACCTGGGCTCTGTAGTAGGTTCAAGACCAGCCTGAACTGCATAAGGAGACCCTGTATTAAGAAAAAAGAAAAGAACAAAAAAAAAAGAAAGAAAAAAGAAAAAAAAAAAGCTTGGTGAATGAGTTCCAGGATAAATTTTTAAATTCAAAGTGTGAAATGCCTTTGCATCTACCAGGGGATATATTTGGAGGATTTGTCTGGCCTATATTGCCAAAAGCTTCAACAACCACAAAATGATGCAAGTTGTTCAATTGTCATGTATTTGGACAATGTATAAATTGCTTTACAGTTCAAAATAAAGTTTTCAAAAAATGAGCCAATAGCCAACAATTTTTTTTCTTGGGTCTTTTTGTTGTTAAAGACCTAGGCAATTTTGAGAGGAACCATATCTCTACAGTGTCAGTATTGTTCTAAAAATCTCGGTACCACGTCTGTCATTTTTCTATAAATCTTTTAGATTTTGATGATTAGAATGATAAAGCCTTGTTATAAAGGCTTTTATAGTGATTTGTTATGATAAATATATTTTTGGGTATTACTATTGATGTGTTTAGAATGTTTTACTTGTATTTCATTACTAGTATACTTCAAAACACCTTGCAACAAACTGCCATTTTTCTGTTACAAACAATTTCCAACGTTGAATCACAGTGATGGCATTCTGTCCAAAAGATTTCACCCCTAGGGTGGACCTAACAACGTTTTCTGACCTAGTTCTAATGTTGGATCGTTTGAGTATATGTGACCATTTTGCAGCATTTTGATTAGTCAAATATTTATTTACATTACTATTTTCTCCCTCATCTGAATTAATGTCTGCATTCTGTACTCCTCTATGCATCATGTCTTCTTAATTTCTTTGGTTTACATGATCCAAGTCACCAACAGCAGCTGAGTCACCTGATCACACACTTGCAACCTCCTCTCAAAGCTGTAGAAACTGATTTTCATGAGATATTGTGCTGAATCGAGCTAATTCTACATGAAAAGGCAAAAGAAAAAATTTTAAAAACAAATTATAAATACACAAAAATGTAACATGGATTATAATGTGGGTAAAACTAATCCATTTGCACTTTGACATGTGGACATATCTTGCCATTTGTCATACCAACTGGGTGAACACGAAGATTACTTCCTGTATTCCCCCAGTGCAGCTACTGCAATGCACAGCCCACTATCATTATGCTAAAATACATATTTTCATTAGAAAAATATGGTATGGTCACCTGCTAACCTCAGTGAGGGACCAAGGGCTTTTAACTACAGGTGACAGATTAAATAATTTAGCAGAGGAAATAGAAAGGTGGTGTAACGTCAAGTTGTGTTATTGTTGTCTGCATGTAAGTAGATTTATAGTGAGAATTAATGTCAAGATGTACAGCAGAAAAGATCAAAACATTTAAATTTTTGCCTAGAAGTAATCATATGTCAACATGGTGCTAAAGGATGAGTAGCTGCTGAAGAAATAAATGCCATTAAAAAATTAAGCATTTTGTATAGGAGAAAGAATAAAGATTCCTTGAAGGTGTCTCAGGAATTAGCAAGATACCATTCTTTGAAAGATCAAATGTGCAAAAATGTAGACCTTTCATTTGAAAGGAGAGTTTCTGAGCCCTGTATTTGAGAAGGATTGCCTATTATCCTGGCTCCCTGGAATTCATTTTACTGTGCCCAGAGATCTTGACACTCGAAGCTGAATTCATGGTCCAATGAGGCCTGGTTACTGCTCCCACTGGCACCAAACATTGGTATCAGACAAGGGATGCTGGTTTTGCTAACATGTGCAATGCACAAGTTTTGGGGTCAAAGAAGCTTCAGTGAAAGATGCGAGAGACTAAGAAAGGAGCTTCTGAGAAGTTAGTGTACACGGAAATTGTTTGTGAAAATGTCATAGAAGGTGCAACGGAGAACTCAGGAATATGGAGACTACAGAAATGGGGAACATCTGCCTTGGAAAGCTGCATGCTATGAGAAGAGCCAAGCAAATCAATGGGCTGCAACTGGAAAGGTCAGAGTAGTGGAGCTGTCTAAGCCCTCTGGAATCCTAGTCTCACTATCACGGATCTCAAAAGCTGGATATAGAATTACAGAATTTAATGTTTGCCCTGCTGAGTTTTGGTTTTGTTTTTCTTTGATTCAATTTTGTCTCCACCATTTCTTTCTGTACTTTCTTTTTTAATTAAGAATTTTTATCCTATATCATTGAATAATGGAAACATATAACTTGTTTATTTGTATATTATTATGAACTTGCTACTATTTTATTTGGAGATTAACTATTGCATTTGGGTATCAAGATGGCAAGGGGTTAGATGTGATGGTTAACCATAACTGTCTAAATCCATTGACTTGGAATCTACCTACAGCATCTGTAGGTGTCTGAGTGGGTCATGGAGGCATAATTTCCTGACCCCCTTCCTTTCTCTGTTGTTGTTTCTCTGCACTGCTTCCTGGCTGCCATGAATTAAGCAGTTTTGCTCCACTGTTCTATTCTGTATGTGATGTTTCTGCTCTGAAGTCAGCCCATTACACTCTGAATGTTCTGCAACCCAAAGCCAAACTAAACTTCTACTTTCAATTGCGGGTTTTGTTTATTAAGTCTTTGCAATGGGAAAGTTGATATACTGTCATTTAAATAAAAATGTAATTTATTAATCCTAGTTATTTGTGGTGGAAAATTATAAACACTGAAGTTGAAATAAAACGAAGATTTGGAGAAACTTGACTGCTTTGAAAGCCATCAAATTTAGTGCTTGACACATTTTTACATGAAAATTTTGTACTGCTATGCATTATTTGGTGTTCAATGTGATTTACTAAAAATGACTTTTTTATTGAAATAAATATTAAATATAAAAGGTATCATGTAAAAATATTATGCATAGGCTCTTCTTTTTCAATACAATATTCCTTAGTCATAAGAAATATTTCAATTATATTTTAAACCAACATATGGTACTTCCATTCTTCTGAATCTGGAATGTTGCAGGAGGGCCTGAGCTTGCAGCTAAAAAAAAACAGTAAGTAGTACAAAGCAAAGGAAATAAAATGGACTTCAATTTTTCTTTTTAGTTTCTTTTTTTATTAGTGTATGTTTTCAATACATAATAGTGATGTAATAGGGGAATTGGTACATGCATATAACATACCTTGATCACTTTAAATCTCTTACACCTTCTCTCATACCTTTTTCTACTCAATTCCCTTCTTCATTTCCAAAAGCCTACTTTCTTGTATCCCATCACTTTTATTTTATTTATTTATGTGTTTATATTTTAGGTTTCTCATATAAATGCAATCATTTAACATTTAACTTTCTGTGTCTAAATTATTTTGCTTAGCATTATGGTTTCAAATTATTATGATTTTAATAATAATTATTGCCATTTAAATATTATATTCTTGGCAGTGACATCATTTCATTCTTCTTAATATTAAATAATACTCCATTGTGCATATAAGCCACATTTCTTTGTCTTTTGCTGGACATCTGTGGTTGTTTTGAGAGTTTGGCTATTGTCAATTTTGATGTGATAAAACACGGGTAAACATATAACACTACAGTATGATGTCTTTAACTCCTTTGAGAAAAGGCCAGAAGAGTATGTAGAACTTGGTCAAATGGAATTCCTGCTTTTAGTTTTTTGAGTAATTTTTATACTGATTTCCAGAGGGGTTTTATTAGTTTACATTCCCCTGAACAGTGTTTAAGGGTTACTTTTCCTCTTCATTCCCAAACGATTTCTTGCATTTAGTGTTCTTGATGATAGCCATTCTCATGGGTGTGAGACAGAAACTAAATTATTTTGATTTGCATTTCCCTGATGTCTCAATAAGTGAAACACTCTTTTCATGTACAGTAATCATCTGTACCTCTTTTGAGAAGTGCCTATTCATTTCAGTTACTCATTTTTTGATCGGGTCATTTGATTTTTGTGAGTTAATTTTTTAAATTCTTTATATTCTAGCTCCTAGTTCTCCATCTGAAGACTAGTTGAGATTATTTTTCCCATTATGTAGCTTGTCTGTTCTGTTGATTATTTATTTTCCTGTACAGAAACTTTTTAAGTAGAGGTCATTCCATTTGTTGATTCTTGATATTATTTCCTATGCTACTGGAGGAACAGTATTTCAGGAAGTGTTTCCCTGTGTCTTTGGATTCAAATGATTTCTCTAAGTTATCTTTCAGCAATTCCAATGTTCCAGTTTTCATATCAAGGCTTTTGATACAATTTGATTAGATTTTAGTACAGGTTGAGACAGACTTTTTTTTTAATTCTTCTGCATATGATTACTCATTATTCCCAGGATCATTTGCAAAAGAAGCTATCTTTTTTTTTCAATGTTTTGACCCCTTTGTCAAAAGTCAGATGATGAAAGGAGCATGGGATTCTTGCTGTGTCAGTTGTTCTATTCCATTGTTCTACATGTCAATTTTTGTGCCATTGCCATCTCATTTTTGTTACTGTAACTTTGCAGAATAACTTCAAATATGGTATTGTGATACTTTTTGCTCAGATTTACTTTGGCTATTCTGAGTGTCTTCTGGCTCCATATGGACTGCTGGATTTTTTTTCTAGTGTTGTGAAGTGTGTTGTTATTTTAACAGGAATTTCATTAAATCTATATATTATTTTTGGTAATATGTCCATTTTAACAGCATTAATTCTGCCATTCAAGATAATCATTAAAAATGTTTCCTTGTAGGGTTAACGTGCAGCTTAGTGGTGGATCACTTGTCTTGTATGCAGAAGAATCTAGGTTCAATCCCCACAACCATCATCAAAATTTTTTCCCAGAAACAGTGTTTCTCATTATCTTTGCTTACTGCAAGATGAGATTTAATATCTCTGAACAGTGTACCAGCAAACACTGTATTTCATGAAGACTATACCTTACTTTTGCAAAATTGTAAGAGGCTTTTTGTGAGTATATTCTTATAGGCAGTTTCATAAAAATCATCTGTATTTGTGACCTGTGTAATAATTGAGATTTTGAAATGATCTGTCCTTTGAAACTGCTTCACATTTTCTCTAGAAATATGTGAAGTACAGCCTAGAAATCTTTACATGAGATACATTTTACTTGCTATTGATTGATTCATGTGAATTGATTAATGTGTTTTTTTAATAAAGAACTTGCTAAACTGTTTATTTGCCAGGACTTGACAGAACTTGTGTTCCTTCCACCTCAGACTTGCAGAGTGCTGATACTACAGGGATGCACCACAAAACTCAACTTAATCATTATATGGTTATAAACATTCTTCTCAAAAATATGCACATGGTTTGAAATAAGGTGAAGTTAGTAAAAATATGAAAAAGAAGCCAAATTTGATCAACACCAGATATTTAACACATTGCTCCACTGAAGGTGTGTCTGGAATCATAATTTTGACTTAAACTTTTAAGCAAATCCTACCCTAGATTTGTGTCCCTTTTACATTACAGTGTTTCCTCTAATTTTGCATTTGTTCAGTATATGGACTGAGATATTTTTCCTGATTTTCTGCTTTAGACAAACTAGACAGATTAGTTTTTTTTTTTTAATCAGGCATCTGAGTTTTGCATATCCTGACTTGTTTTCCAAATGCTCTGTCTCCTTTTCCCTCATTAAGCTTCAGCTATCCAAGTCATCACCTTTTAAGTATCTGTACTCCCTGGAAAAAACCTGCTCCTACAAGACTTCATCTCAATTTTCCATTTCTATTTTATGAATTTGACTTTGAGGAGCCCAAGTTAAACTTTTCCATTTTTATGTTGCACAAGAATGGTATTAATACATTTTTATTCACATATTTATGCCTTAAAGAAAATGTTGATGACCGCATTATATACAATCTGTTTTAAGTAGGATGGTCGTCACAATTTTCCAGTTTGCACTGTCTTCTAGAGTAATCAATCACTAGTGTTCTCCTCAAATTTTAGCTGGCTTTCCAGGAATAAAAGCTCCATTTTGTAGCATTTGGAAATTTTAGTGGCATACAAGATTTCCTGTTGATTAATTTCAGGATAAAAATATATGAGCAATTTTACACTTGGAATTTTAAATAGATGCAAGTAATTTCATCTTACAAACTTTCACTTGCAAGTTCTTCCACTATACTCTAGTGGTAGCATATTCTTTCAAATTTAAACATGTTCAGATTTGGAGAATTAATTATAGAATGATCATCCTAAATTTCTGGCTTTCTAAGCTAACAGGAAGGACTATACATTTACTTGAGAATATTATTATTGAATCCATACTACACGTGAATTGTGTATTATAATTCCTTTTTCATCTCTGTCAGAGGGAATAAAACATTGACAGAAATTCAATTTTACATATAAATTAATATATCTTGACTGGTAACCTACAATTTAATGTAGAATTTATTTCAGTAATCTGTTAGAAGAAATGATAGCAAACTATTTCTCCTTTCTGTATTTATTTAAATACATCAATGTTAATAGTAAATTAAAATAAACAAAGTTAATCTCAAAGTAAAGTAAGAGCTCTATATAATTTTATTGGTGAACTATTTTGGCCTTTATATAAGCTTAATGAAGGAACCAAAACCTCCATAGGAACGGTTTTCAGTCATTGATAAGAATTCATTAATGGTTTTTTATTTTAAACACAAAAACTTAATAAGGAGATTGATAAATACTCAAAAAACAGAAAATGGCTCATCTTCCATTATTCTCCATATAGCTTAGATATAGTAGTGCTGTTAAATTATAATAAATCTTATCATATTTTCAAAATGACTTAATATTCCTTTCTTTTATATTCCAGTAAAATGCCTCCGGTTTTGAAATGAGGAAAAAGTTTACATCTCACCCCCACAAGAGCCCCAAAATGGACAACTGACTCAAGTCCTTGCCCTCTTCCCAAACACTTGCAGAAACTGCCACTCATCCAATCCTCTTGTGAGTTTCCCAATCCAGGTAACATCTAAATTCTGATTTTTATTATTACTGGTGAAAACATTTAAGTACACTACTATTTAATTCTTATTTTTGACAACTGAGAATTTTTGCATATTTTGTCTTGAATAGTGAACCAGGAAAATCCAAAGATATGGGCAATGTGTGTGAAACTCTATGGTGCTGTGCTGAGCAAACATTTCAGTGCTCCTTCTTAATGTGGGATTGTGACACAGGCAATAGCAACCTGAATACTAAGGATGGAACCTAATACTCAGTATGGGAACCTGAATGCAATCTGAATACTAAGTATGGAAACTAATGAGCATTGTAATAGTCACTCCAGGGATGCATAACAATATAGTTTATTTAATATTTTTCCTCAGCTCAAAACATAGTGTCTAGTCATGCCATTATCCTAGAAATCTGAAAGATTTAAAAATTATTTTTGTTGTTTTACACAAAACCGAAATTATTTTAGTGCAAATTTCTAACAAGCAAACACCAGACAGATGGCCTTTTCCCCTCTGAGGCTATTTGTAAAAAACCTGCTTTAGGCTAGAATTCTTTAGCACATTTTTCTTTTATTAAATATATTCCTAATTACCTTGTAATATTTTAATATTTGCTTGTTTTTGTGAGGCCCCATTACCATATATCAAAATGGAGTTTTGAGCACAGAATTTCTTAAAGTATTTCTGTTGTTTCAAATTGTAACATTGCAAAGCTTATTCCAAACATTCGACAGAAAGAAAGTGCTGAAAAGAATAGAAGGCATCTTTTGACCTCAGCAGAGGAGTCCACTAGAAACTACAAGGAATACAACAAGCAACAATCTTTCAGCATTCTTATGTTTCAGGTTTTTTTGTTTTGTTCTGTTTTGTTTTTGTTTTGCACTGGGATCGAACTCAGGACCTGGTGCTTGCCAGACAGACAGTGATGCCGCTGAGCTACATCCCTGGCTCTTATGTTTGATTATTAATTCTGCACAGATGAAAGCTTCAGTTGGTTTACATAAATGTTTCATCTAATGAAATATTAAGCTATGCACAAGTTGTTGGTTTCAAGCGCTGATGGACTTCAATTTGGAAATGTGTGACAAGGCCAAATGGGGCTTGATTCCAGAACACAGATTTAGGAGAAATGAAAACCATTTTACACTAATGTTTGTTATTTGTGTTTTCTTGTGTCACCGAGATTTATTTTGATACAGGTTTCTTTGGCTTCCAAACCATGTTATTATATATGACAATCTCCTTCAAAATGTGTTTCAAATAGTTTTATTTTAACTGATGCTCATTTGCTGGCCTCCTGTTTATTTCAACACTATCAAATATGCATTTTCTCAGTTCATTTTCAAAAGTATTCACTGTTTATGTAACTTGTTTTTCATGCTTCTCAGGAATTCAAATAGAAATTTGCAATACAGCCTCTGGTAATAATAATCATAATAATAATGTGACAATTGTATTAAGCAAAAATGTGGCCCTAAACACATTTGTTGCCTGTATTTTTTGGCAAAATCACTCCTGTAATCCCATATTTGCCTAATCTTTAATATATTTTAAACAAATGAAATATACCTGAGAAACTTTATTCATCTGATTCTAAGAACAGTGGAATCAGTGCAAACCTCCGCAGACATCTGAGAGTTTCACATCTTTGTATGCTGTAACCCGAGGGTATCACATAGAAAAGCCAGATGCTTAGGGTTACATCGTCAGAATTAACACTAGGTCTCCTAAATCTTAGCCACATTTCAATTAATGATCAACTCTAATGGTCAATGCCTAAACATTTCTAAATTGCTGGTTTTCTAATAGACATGGAAATAAAACTTACAACAAAAAGACCTCAAACTAAATCACTTCATTGCCTAATATAACTGTGACAGTAGGAAAAATTCTTCCTTGTGTCTTTAGACAAAATCTGGCAAGACCCATTGAATACTCTGGATATTCTCAGAAAATGAAAAGTTCTTTTTGTAGTTAGGAATGTATTCATTTAATTTAGTGTATAATTCCAAAGGTTCACATTTTTATCCTTTCACCCACTGGGGCTGCCATTTCCACACTTAAGTAAAGCATGTTGCGTTTCTCATTGACCAGTACTTTCACACTTCCACTTCCTTCCCTTGGTTCCAGAATGTGTAGGGGTTTGGAAAAGACATAAGGAGAACGACAATAGTTTGACTTCACTTTGACTCCAGGCTATACCCAGTGTAGGTGCCTAGAGGTAACTCTTATTTTTCCTAGAAGATTCATTTTCTGAGTTGATTGGAGGCACATCCAGCTGCTGCAGATCCCTCACTTGCACGATGCTTTGTATAACAGAATGCTTCTTTCACAGCTGATGATTGAAGACCACATCCTCTGGCAACTCCTGGGTTCCACCTTGTGAAGGATGCTTTACCACTGCTGAGATGCTCATGTGGTGAGGTTCAGCGAAAACACTCAGCATTATAGGTTCACTGAACTCCAGGACTGAAGGAGAAAGTCTTTTCTGTTTGTGAAACTCAACTTTTAAATGTTGGGCTGAGTCAAATACTGATTCATGTCTTGAAATTTTTGTGATACATATATCACATCTGCTTATTGCAATGCTTGATTCTTTTGCCCTTGTGCAAAAGCAAGGTGATCTCCTTAATTTAAGACAGTTAAACATGCAATTTAAAAAAATAAAATCACCTCTAAAATTCATTACCCATGGATCTTCAATTTGTGTACATATTAGGAATTAATTATTATTTTCTGATGCTTCTTTTGGAAGTCCTGCATGGTAGTTTCATATCATTCTTTGGAATGAATATGTTAGGCATTTAACTGAGCCTCAAATGAAGCTACATTTAAAACAATTCCTTTAATTGGGCTGGGGATTTAGCTCAGCAGTGTAGCAACTCTCTGGCAAGTGAAAGGTCATGAGTTTGATCCCCAGTATCAATCAATCAATCAATCAATCAATCAAAATAAAACAATTCCTTTAATCATATTGTCACAGTTTCTTAAAGATCTTGTAGCCTTCATTTTTCTTCATTTCCAGTGCTCAACACAGAATATATATGTATATATATATATATATATATATATATAAAATCTTGAGTATTAAAAATGGCACCACTAATGACAATTATTATAGTTGGTTCTCTTGTGATTCCAAATCAATTTGCATGAAATTGATTCTGAACATCTTTCAAACAATGAAATTGTGTCCTTAGACTATCGCTGTTGTTTTGAGCATTTCTTCAGTGCTCTATCTCCATAAGTTTTTGTTAAACTTATATTAAGATATTTTGGTTAGCTTATTATGATACATATATTATTATTATAATATATATGTATATATACAGGATTGGGATCAAGACAGAGGAAGAGAAGACCAAGAGAAATAAAAACAAAGGGCATTTATCACTCTGAAAAATAAAAATGGTTCTTATAATTTCACAAACATATCCTTCATCAAATTAGGTAGATAAAATGAGATACATGGCTTTTCTCTGCTAATATGTATATTTCCTCACAACTGTCAGTTTTGAGACTATGATTTACATCATCCTTATTGTACAAAAAAGTTTGCAATCACATTTTTAGATGGAATCCTACTATTGTTTCATAAAAGGTGCACTCAAAACAACCAAATTTCAAGTACACATAGTGATATAGTTTCACTTCAGTGTAATTCATATAAACATATATACCTTATTAATTACTGCAATTAAATGAGATAATGTTTATACATTTTCATAAGAATTTATTTCAGAGAGGCTTGCCTGGCATGCCAGAGGCGCTGAACTTCTTGCAGTCAGACTCAGGGTCCGGGTGGCACCACAATCCAGGGTACACTTTGCCTAGCTGCCTGGAACCAGGAGGCCTTGGCCCCCATGCAGTAAGGTGGAGACTCTACCTGCATGCTCCGGGAGGGCACACTCACTAGCTGCGCACGGGATCCAGCTCAACCTGGTCCATGACTCAGCACAATGCACCAGGGGAATGCAAGGCCAGCCTCACAGGTCACAGAGGTACTGAGCCCAGCCCAGCCCAGGACCCCAGCACTACTCATCAGGGACTGACCAGCATAGCTACAGGGCCTTGGAGAGCTTGGGCTCTCCCCACCAGAGCACAGGGTGCACACGAGCTCCATTCTTCAGTGCAGCGGCCTGCATGCCAGGCCCTACAGGCTGTGGCCATGCCCAGCCAGGAGCAAGGCCTGGGCACTGTAGGCCTGGGACTCACCTAGGCTTGCCTGACATGCCAGAAGCACTGAACTCCTTGCAGCCAGACTCAGGGTCCAGGTGGCGCCACACTCCGGGGTATGCTACGCCTAGCTGCCTGGGTCTGGGAGGCCTTGGCCCCCACCCAGTAAGGCAGAGCCTCCACCCGCACACTCTGGGAGGGCGCCCTCACTAGCTGCACACAGGTTCCAGGTCTACTGGGTCCTATGACCCAGCACGACCCACCAGGGGAACACCCAGTCAGCCTTGCAGGACACAGAGGCACACAGGTTCTAGAAGGAAATGACAAAACGAAAGACCAAGAGGCACTCTCAATCCCCCAGCCCACTGAGAACAAACCCAAGGGACACTGAAATGGAAGACAGCGGGAGACACACAACTAAACTTTCTGAAATGATAAAAAATGCAGTAAAGAAACAGCTTGATGAAGCTATAGAGAAACTCAAATCAGAAATATTCTCTCAGCTAAAAAGTGAAATGAGAATAATTATTAAAGGAATGTGTGTATCTAAAGAAGAGCAGTATAAAAAATAGAAGAACTTAAGAAAACGATTGAAACTTTGAATGAACAATATAAGACACAAACAGAATGCAAAGGGAAATGCATGAAATGAAAAATACCATGGAAAGTTTGAAAAACTGCTTGAATGAAGCTGAAGATAGAATCTCAGATCTTGAAGACAGCATGGGAGATCCAGGCCAAGAAAGAAAAGATCTCTTAAAAATAGTAAGGAACCAAGAAACAACAATTCAACAGCTGCAAGATGATGCCAAGAGAAATAACATAATATAAATAGGCATCAATGAAAAATTAGGGGTTAATACTAATGACCTGTGAAGACTATTCACAGAAATAATAGCAGAAAACTTTCCAAACATGGGAAGAGAATCTGAAATACAGGTAACTGAGGCATACAGAACCCCAATTAACCATAACCAAAATAAATCCTCACCAAGACATATAATAATGAGGGTATCAGTAATACAGCACAAGAACAAAATACTAAAAGCTGTCAGAGAAAAGAAACAGATCACCTATGAAGGAAAGCCTATCAGAATCACAGCAGACTTCTCAGCACAAACCTTTAAGTTAAGAAGAGCTTGGAGTGAAGTATTTCAAATTCTGAAAGAAAACAACTTTCAACCCAGATTGATGTACCCTGCAAAACTATCCATAAAAAGTGATGGAGAAATAAGATACTTTCATGACAAAGAAAAACTGAAGAAATTTATGGCCACCAAACCAACACTACAAAGAGTACTGAAAGACACTCTAGAAAGAGACAAAGACAGCTACAATCTTAAGAACAACAACAAAAGGAAACCACTAAGCAGGGCAAGTAATTAAACAGAAAATGTAGAAAACCAACAACAGAAAGATATCATGACAGGGATGAGCCAGTACATATCAGTTATATCAATCAATGTAAATGATCTCAACTCACCAATAAAAAGAAACAGACTAGCAGAGTGGGTTAAGAAACAAAACCCAACAATATGCTGTGTACAAGAAACACATTTCACTCAAAAGGAAATTCACAGACTAAAAATCAAAGGCTGGAAAACAATACTCCATGCAACAAGAACCCAGAAAAAAGCAGGGGTAGCTATTATGTTTGCAGACAATGCAAACTTCAAACTGAGAATGATCAAAAGTGATAAAGAAGGTCACTACATACTTGTTAGGGGAAAACTTCAAGAGGAAGAGATTACAACCATAAATATATATGCAACGAACATAGTAGCACCTAACTATGTAAGACATTTCTTAATAGACATGAAAAACCAAATAAACAATAATACAGTTATAACAGGGGACCTTAACGCCCCACTGTCACAGAGAGACAGATCAACCAAACAAAAAATCAGCAAAGAAATAACATAACTGAATCAAACTTGTGAACAACTGGACCTAGTGGATGTGCACCGAGTATTCCAACCATCAACATCAGAATACACATTCTTCTCAGCTGCACGTGGGTCATTCTCTAAAATAGATCATATACTGGTCCATTGCTTAAGTAAATGCAAAGGAACTGAAATAGTTCCATGCATATTATCTGACCATAGCACACTAAAATTGAAAATGAATGACAAAAAACCCTACAATAACCGCATAAACATATGGAAATTAAATAATATTCTTCTAAATAACCAATGGGTCACAGAAGAAGTTAAAGAAGAAATTAAACAACATCTACAATTGAATGAAAATGCAAATACAAATTACCAGAACCTGTGGGACACAATGAAAGCAGTCCTCAGAGGGAAATTTATAGCACTAAGCTCTCATATCAGAAAAACGGAAAGAACACACATAAACAACCTAATGCTGCACCTCAAACTTCTAGGAAAAGAAGAGCAAGTCAAGTCCAAAGTCCAAAGCCCAAAGAAGGGAGGAAATTATAAGATTAGAGCAGAAATTAACGCAATTAAAACTAAGAAAACAATACAAAGAATTAATGAATCAAAGAGTTGGTTCTTTGAAAGAGTAAATAAAATTGATAAACCTCTAGCCAACCTTATCAAAAAGAGGAAAGAAAAAACTCAGATGCATGCAATAAGAAATGAAAAGGGTGAAATCACTACTGACCTTGTGGAAATACAGAAGATCATTAATACCTACTTCAAAAACCTTTACTCACACAGATTTTATAACACAGAAGAAATGGACAGATTCCTAGAAACCTACGAATTACCAAAGCTGAATCAAGAAGATGTAAAGTTGTGGAATAACCCAATTTCAGCTAATGTAATTGAAAATGTAATTAAGACCCTACCAACAAAGAAAAGCCTGGCCCCTGATGGATTCACTGCTGAATTCTACAAGAAATTTAGGAAAGACTTAATGCCAACACTCCTCAAACTCTTCAATGAAGTTGAAAGGGAAGTAAGTCTCAGTCTCCCTAACTCATTCCTGGAAACAAGTATTACCCTAATACCAAAACCAGAGAAAGACCCAAACAAAAAAGAAAATTACAGGCCAATCTCCCTAATGAACATAGATGCAAAAATCCTCAATAAAATACAGGCAAATAGAATACAGCAAGTTATCAGAAAGATTATACATCATGATCAAGTGGGATTCATCCCAGGAATGCAGGGATGGTTCGACATATGGAAATCAATAAATGTAATACACCATACCAACAGGGCCAAGGACAAGAACCACATGATCATCTCAATAGATGCAGAAAAAGCTTTTGACAAAATCCAACACCCATTCATGATAAAAACCCTGCAGAAAATCAGAATAGATGGTCTCTACCTCAACCTGATAAAAGCCATATATCATAAACCAATAGCCAACATCTTACTGAATGGAAAAAAGCGAAAACTTTCAAACTAAAATCAGGAACAAGACAAGGATGTCCATTATCACCACTCCTGTTCAATATAGTTCTGGAAGTATTAGCCAAAGCAATTAGACAAGGGAAAGCAATAAAGGGAATAAGGATAGGAAAGGAAGAAGTTATATTATCATTATTTGCAGACGATATGATACTCTACATAGAAGACCCCCAAAGATCCATTAGAAGACTTCTAGAAGTAATAACCAAATTCAATAATGTAGCTGGATACAAGGTGAACACTCAAAAATTAATAGCATTCCTGTACACAAACAACAAACTCACTGAGAGAGAAATAACGGAAACCACACCCTTCACTATAACATTCAAAAAAACGAAATACTTAGGAATTAATCTAACAAAGGAAGTAAGAGATCTATACAGTGAAAATTACATTGCTCTAAAGAAAGAAATAGAAGAACATCTCAGAAAATGGAAAGATATTTCCTGTTCATGGATAGGAAGAACAAACATCATGAAAATGGCCATTCTCCCAAAATTATTATACAGATTTAATGCAATCGCAATGAAAATATCACTTGCCTACCTCACAGAGCTAGAGAAAGCATTCCTGAAATTCATCTGGAACCAGAAAAGACCTAGAATAGCAAAGGCAATTCTGGGCAACAAAGGGAAGGCAGGAGGCATCACAATCCCTGACTTGAAGCTATACTACAAAGCTACTGTGATATAATCAGCATGGTACTGGAATCAAAACAGACCTGAAGATCAATGGAATACATTAGAAGATACAGCCACAACTACAAACACACTTAGCCACCTCATCTTTGACAAAGCAGCCAAACATGTACATTGGAAGAAAGACAGCCTCTTTAACAAATGGTGCTGGAAAAACTGGCTTCCTATATGCTGTACACTAAAACTAGATACATGTCTATCACCATGCACTAAAATAAAGTCAAAATGGATCAAAGATCTGAATATCAAAACAGAGACACTAAACTTACTAGAAGAAAAAGTAAGTAAAAATCTTGATGACATAGGAGTAGGCAGAGAGTTCATGAACAAAAATTAAATTGCATGAGAAACACTTTCCAGAATCAACAACTGGGAT
Organism: Dasyprocta punctata; assembly: GCA_004363535.1. Taxonomy (NCBI): domain Eukaryota; kingdom Metazoa; phylum Chordata; class Mammalia; order Rodentia; family Dasyproctidae; genus Dasyprocta; species Dasyprocta punctata. The sequence goes on along the minus strand of RJWM01022438.1, from coordinate 11,666 downwards.
CTCATCTTACTAAAAAGTTTTTGCATGTCAAAGGAAATCTCCAACAGAGTGAAAAGAAAATCCACGAATTGGGAAAATATCTTAGCCAATTGTCCATCAGACAAAGAACTTCTATCTAAAACATATAAAGAATTAAAAGAAATCAGGCCCCTAAAATTCAAGGACCCAATACAAAAATGGGCATCTGAGATGAATACACACTTCTCAGAGAAAGAAATATAGATGGCAAATAAATATATGAAAAAATGTCCAACATCAATGGTCATTCAGGAAATGCAAATTAAAACAACACTGAGATTCCATCTCATTCCAGAAAAAATGGCCAAGATTAAAAAATCAAGCAACAACAAATGCTGAAGGGGCTGTGGGGAAAAAGAAACTCTTCTCCACTGTTGGTGGGAGTGTAGACTGGTGCAACCACTGTGGAAGTCAGTGTGGAGATTCCTCAAGAAGCTAGGATTAGAGATCCCATTCAACCCAGCTATCCCACTTCTGGGCATTTTCCCAGAAGAATTGAAAACATCATACCACGGTGATATCTGTGCACCCATGTTTATAGCAACCCAATTTGTAATAGCCAGATCTTGGAAACAACCCAAGTGCCCATCAATCAGAGAATGGATAAAAAAGGTTCAGTATTTTTATACAACGGAGTATTACTCAGCTATTAAGAAAGATTGCATTGAGACTTTTATAAGTAAATGGTCACGACTTGAGACCATACTGATAAGTGAGATAAATCAAACCCACACGTGTAAATACCGTATTGGCTCCCTAGTGTAAGAAACAGAAAAAGTATATATGATCCAAAATCTATAATAAATACTAGGTAAGGGTAAAAAATAGCTGAAAGAGCAAAAGTATTTGGGAAGGGAAAAGGGGGAAAGAGGGAAGGGAAAAGGAAAAGGTATAAATCTGTATATATGTATATGTAAGATAACTAAAAGCAACACACTCCTGAATTTTATTTATTATTGATTAAGAACAATCAATACTTATATGATTAGATCAATTTTACATGCCTATATCTGTTAATGTAAACAACCATTTTGAAGATAAGGATACACAGTATTGCAACCATTGTCAAGCTTCTATCCTGTTTTGTAAACTTGTAATGTTACTGTTGTGCATTTATCTAGTCATTTGTTTGTCTGTTTTGCTTTTTGTCTTTGTTATATGTGTCTTTTTTTCTCTTAAATAAAAAAAAGAATTTATTTCAGAGTTGCTGATGTGCCAGGTAATATTTTAAAGTGCTTTATGTATACTTAAAAAAAAAGTCATGTGAAAGCTATCATCTTTGGCTCCAGTTTACCCTATCTATAGTTGCATCTATCATTTTTAACTTTATGAAATATGCTGTACTCATCTCTCCAAGGAGTGATTCTTAATTTTTTCATAACGTGGCTCTGAAAACCAGATGCATTGTATCACTTTGTCATTCAAAAAATCAAATTTAATAGGCATTACATACAATTCTACAAAAGGTTGGGAGCTCAAGTTTGTAAAGCACCTATTGATCAATAAAATTTAAATAAATGTTATATACTATGCAAATAAAAATAAGATAACTATGATCAATTTGCTTAATAGAAGTTCATGTCAAAACAGTCACTCTTCTTCAATTCAAAACGCATAATCTGAGAGAATAAGGAATCTCGAGGTCAGACCAAATCATATATCAGCTTCTGTGATATAACACCTTCGTGTCACAAAAATTCATACATTTACAAGAAATACTACATGTATATATATATGGAAGTTCTGAGACCTAAAATATTTCCCTGAACCATATAGCTGTTTTTATATCTCAAAATTCATGTGTCCCAACATACCATATTTTCCCTACACTGTATTCGGTATTTTAGTGAATACCATCATTCTCTTCCATTCAGTACTGACCTTACTAAACAGACTGTGTTCAACCAGTTACCAAGACATACCAGCTTTAGTTAAAAGCAGTAAATTTGCCTCTTGTTTCTATCCTATCATTGCAATTAAAATAAGGAATTGAGTAAGTATTGACTGCATTTTAATTATGTGAAGGATCAAAGAAAACTCTCCTAGTCCCTAAACATCATTCAAGCTTACTCACATTTGACCTTCATTGAACTGATCCTCTTGTATCACTCTATTAATTCTCAGATACTTTTGTAGCTTGGAGATAGGCAAAACATAATACATCTTCACTCCGTATCACACATTATTTCCATGTCTCTGAAGGATCTGCAGATTTACGGTCTTGGTATCAGTCATCCCACCTTCTCTCTGTCCTAAGCTGTGCGATTCATCAGCTCTCCTCACTACCAACATGTCTCACACACGAACACACACGTGTGGGTATCATGTGAACTAAACCAGCTCCACCCTTTCCAGCTGGATTCCTGTGACCAATCTTGGTGTCTTAAACACACCGTATCTAAACTCACTATTTGTCGCGACCCATGCAGCTTCTGAACTTCTTGGGGTGAAGGACCATGAGAGGATGAGAAAAATAAAGAAAGAGACAAAGCTGGGGTCAGGTGGAGCCCTTATCCTCCTGATGGGAGGAAAGGTACTGCTCAACAAACTCCACGTGTTTATTTATATACGGGGAAGGATGACGTCAATTTCAACCCCTCTGCTTAGCAACTCAGGCCTGGATTGTTTAGGAGACTCATGTTTTTTCTGGGCTGTAGCAAATTTTTCACCGGTGGACCCAGGTGCTCTTTGTTACTTTGGTAAGAGCATGTCTGGGTCGTTTTCTAGCTTCAACGGCTCCCAGCAACTATTAGTTTTCATCAACTCTTTCAGTCACTCATTTTTCCTATGGTCACATAATAGAATAAAAATTGTGGTCCATTCACCGACTTTGAGAGGAGAGAACCAGGGGCCTCACCAGGAGGTGATCCCTGCCTGGAAACCATATCATTTTCATTGTTTTGTTGGGTTGGGTTTTATTCTCTTTTGTTTTGTTTGATTATGTTACATCTGATAACATGAGCAGCTACTTGAAAGATCACAAGACATATCATAGCATCCATTTTGAATTTACTAGTGGCTTGTTTTGAAGTCCTTTATTGCATTCACCATTTTGGTTTTATTGTTTCTGTTCTACTCTGTTCTGTTTGATTTTTACTATGTCCAAAAGTATCTGCAGCTATTTTGAAGACAACAAAAGGCATTATGGTAACTATTGTTGGTTTCGTAAGCTTTTGAAGTCCTGTATCACTTAGGCTGGTTTATTTTTGATTGGTTTTATTCTGTTTTATTTTCCTTGCTTTTATCCTCTTTAAATAAAAATTAAAGTTGTGCCACCTTCACAACTACAAACTAAAGAGTGACTATGTTTCTAGGCAGTTTCTTTTCTATTCACTTGTTCACATGGCTCCCCTATATTGTTTTACTCTCTTAAACTTTTCAGTCTTTTAATCATTCTCCACAGCCACACTCCCTTCTGACTACACTCCTTTCCTTTACAAACTCCGTTTCACTAGTTCGTCTTTATAGCAACCTCTCCCAAGTACTTTCAACTTGAGTGCTCCTTCTCTGCTCATTGATGTGGACTGTGAAACACAGCCTTGAATCACTAGTTCACACTTGTATGTGCTTCTTTCCACATACTTGAGCATTGCTAGAAATTACCGCACAAATAAGAAGACTGGAACCATTAGAAGTTATTAATTACAGATATACGATATTACCTAACAATCCTTCTGATTATTTTTAAAACCTTTTGTTCTGCTCAATTATTTTAGCAGTTTCCCATTTTTTGAAACTTTTCACCTCTCCCATGACCTTCATAACATATGACAAGTCATCCTTAAGAAAATTCAAGAGATAAGAGTATTGCATCTTTTTCCCTTCAGGAAGTAAACACACTCTTCACAGAAAAAGCATCAAATAACCTATACACATTCTGGGTCCCTCTCTGCATTTTGTCTTCTCAATAAATTATCTGTGTCTAAATAAAAATTACTTTACCTAAACCATTTCAGAGGACCTTTTGTACATAATACTCCATCATACTAAATGCTTAGATGCATATTAAAAACAAAAACAGTGTCGTTTCCAAAAATCATGGTCTATTCTTCACATTCAGGATCTTAAACATTGGTGAGGCACAGTTATCTAATTCAAGCATTAGTGAACATTCTGCAGAGGGACAGACAGTAAATGTTTTAGGGTTTGGGGGCATATAGTCTGTGTCACAACCACTCATCTCCACCTTAGTAACCCAAAAGCAGCCACATATAATGCATAAACTAATGAGCATGGCTGCATCCCACTGCAGCTTTATGTACAAGAACAAATGGCAGAAGGATGTGGGGGACCATTTGTATCATCTGAACTTTCTGGGAAACTGAGTCAAGAGAATCACAAGTTTCAGCCTGGGTCAAATAGCAAGAGTACTTCACAATAAAAGAAAGAAGGCAAAAAGAAGTAAAGAACAGAAGAAAGAAAGAAAGAAAGAAAGAAAGAAGAAAGCAAAGAAAGAGAAAGAAAAGAATCGAAAGAAAGAAAGAAAGGAGAAAGCAAAGAAAGAGAAAGAAAAGAATCGAAAGAAAGAAAGACAAAGGATAGGAAAGGAAGGAAGGAGGAAAGAAAGAAAGAAAGAAAGAAAGAAAGAAAGAAAGAAAGAAAGAAAGAAAGAAAGAAAAGAAAAGAAAGAAAGAAAAAGAGTGAGTTGGAGATGTAGTGTAGCATGAAGGTTTGTGGATAAAGCTCCGGTACCACACACACATACACACACACACACACACACACACACACACACCGCACGCAAAGTCGCCCCGCAGATAAGTTGCATGATATTCCAAAATTTTCAGTAGCCCAATGAAAAATATATACATGTTTCTTCTTGTTTAGAAATTCTTTTATTGCTTAATGTCTTCTTTTGTTTTTAAACTTTTGATTTATATTTTTGAAACGTTATTAGACACTGGCATATGTCTATCATATGTTATATAAGGTGGGTTTCTGGTGACCATCTACAGAGTTGCAGAGTCAGATGTGGAAGAATGCAAAAGGATCCAGTGGGAAGCCAGAGACCTGGCGCTCCCTCTAGAGTCCCTTGAGAGTCCATATCAGCAAGCCAGAGGGTCTGCATCTGAAGTCTGTGCTGGAAGCCTGCAGGCGGATATGCAAAGATGTTGATGAGGCCTGTGTGTCTCCAAAGAAGCAGAAGCAAGATTTCCTTCTTTCCTTTTTTATTCCATCCAGGCTACAAACTATTGGTTGCTGACACCCACTACAAGGATGGGTCTTTAAATTTCATTTTGCCAATCATGGATACAACCAGAAATTCTGCCAGGTGTTTCTTATTCAAGTTGACACCTAAATTAATGATCACAGTCACACTGAAATTTAGAATTGTTACATCTTTCTCTTGAGTTAACTATTTTAGCATTAAGATATTGTTTTTTCTTCTGTAATAAAGTAGACTTTTTCTGATTTTAGTATAGGTAAATCAATTTACTCTTAGATGTGAACGGTATACATTTTCATATTTTCTACCATTTAATACTTATTGATATTTCACTAAAGTATGTACATTGGTAGGAAATTATAAAACAATACAGAGATATTCTATGTACCTCTTACTCAGCTCCTCCAGGGGTAGCATCATTTTTTTTTATTAGAACATATTTGCAATACATAACGATTACATTCACTGCAGGGAATTGAAACATGTACTTAAGGCATTTCAATTCCCTTCTTTCCCTACCGTCCTTTACTTTCTTTTATTTTTCCAGGATCAGATTAATTTATTTGTCTTGTAAGACCTTGTAATGTTAATTATCATATGTACAGATTTAAAATCAAATTAATTGGCCAAAGATTATATAAAACATTTAGGACAATTGTAATAGGTCAAGGTACACTTTTAGATACAGTATCTCCACTGGATTCCAATTATCTTTTCATTCTTTCCCTTTTTTCCTATTATCTGTCTTTCATTTTGTGCTTTATATATATTGAATTTTTATATACAAGAAACCATGTGATATTTAGGCTTTTGTGTCTGAGTTACTTAACTTGGTATTATGGTCTCAAGGTATGTCCATTTTTCTACAAAGGACTCAAGTTTATCCATTCTATGGTAGAATAGTACTCTAATGTGTATAAATACCAATATTTTATTCATTTATCTGTTGATGGGACATATAGACTGCTCCCAAGATTTAGCTATTATGAATTCCACTAGTATAAACATGGGTATGCACATATTACTGTGGTATGAAGTCTTCTAACTCTTTTGGGAAGATACCAGGAGGATAATAGATGAGTCAAATGAAATATATGCTTTTAGTTTCTTGAGGAATCTCCATCCTGATTTCCATAGTGGCAGTATCAGTTTACAGTTTCACCAACAATGGCGAAATAGTCCTTTCTCTCAACATCCTTGTCAACACTTGTTATTAGTTAATTTCTTTATGGTAACCATTCTTTCTGGAGTGTGATTTCATCTCAGCGTTGTTTTAACTTGCATTTCCTAAATGGACTGCAGTGTTAAACATGTTTCTTGTATTTATCAGTTATTTGTATGTTTTTCATAAAAGAATTGTCTACTCATGTCCACTTTTAATTGAGTCTTTAAATATGGGGGTCTACTTTTTTTGAGTTCTTTATGTATTCTAGTTATTAGTCCTTTTTCTGAGAACTAGTTGGTAATTTTTTTTCCCCTTCTGTAGGTTGCCTCTTCACTCTGTTAGTGATTTCCTTTGCTGTGCAGAAGCTTTTTAATTTGATGTGATCCCATTTGTTGATTCCTGGTATTATTTCTTGTACAACTGGGCTTTTGTTCAGAAAGTCTTTGCCTACATTTGAGTGTTCAAGTGTTTTACCTATATTATCTTCCAGCGAATTAAGTATTTCTGTTTAATGTATAGATCTTTGATCAATTTGGATTTTAGTTTATTTTAGCATGGTTAGAAATACTGGGTTAGGTTCATCCTTAAGCATATGGATAGGTAGTTTTCCCAGTGCCATTTGTTAATGAGGTTATCTTTCCTCCAGCAAAAGGACTTGATGCATTTGTGAAAAATAAGCTGAGTGAGCGTGGAGTTGTTTCTGAATTTCTATTCTGTTCCAGTCTTTTTTTATTGTTGTTGCTGTTAATTTGCTTTTCTTTTTCTTTTTTCTTTCTTATTTTTTATTTTTTGCTAATACCATGCTGTTTTCAGTGTTGTAGCTCATTAGTTTAACTCGAAGTTTGGAACTATGATCCCCTCTCCCTTGCCATTATTGCCAAGATTGCTTTTTCTATTCTTGGTTTATTTTGGCTCCATGTGAACTTTAGGATTCCGTTCTCCAGTTCTATAAGGAATGCTATTGGTATTCTGTTTAGGATTGTGCTAAATCTATGTAACAGTTTTGGAAATATGACCATTTTGACTATGTTGTATTTGCTCATCCAGAAACAGGTAATATATTTCTATTTGCTGACATTTTCTTTAATCTCCTGCTTCAGAGTATCATATATTTAATCGTAGAGGTCTTTCATTTCTTTGGTTAGGTCAATTCCTAATTATTTTGTTTTCCTTGATGTTATTTCAAAGGATATTTTCTTTAATTTCCCTCTGAGTGAGTTTATTATTGGTGTACAGGAATACTTGACTTCATATCCTCCTGTGTTACTGAATTTGGATATTACTTCTTGTGGTGGAGTTTGAGGTCTTCTATGTAGAAGATAATGCCATCAGCAAATGATTATGAAATAATTTCTTCCTTCCCCATGCATTCACTCTTTATTTCTTTCTCTTTTCTTATTGCTCTAACATTCCGAAAACTGTATCAAATAGAAATGAACATCCTTGTTTTTTCATGATTTTTAAAGGAAAGCTTTAACTTTTCATTTAGCATGATGCTGGCCATTTGTAACAGATACAATTGTCAGATTGAGATAAAGATGTTCTAATTCTATTTTATTCTTTTTTTTTAACATGAATGACTTTGCCCAGTGATTTTTCTACATCTATTGAAATGACAATGTAATTTTTGACCTTGCTTATGATCATGCAGCATATTACATTTATTGATTTGCATATGTTGAAACTTCCCTGAATTCATGGAATGAATCTTCCTTGGTTATGATGTATGATCTTTTTAATAATTTGCCTCATTCTGCTTGCCAGTATCTTGTTAAAGATTTTGCATCTGCTTTCAGTAAAGAAATTGGCCTGTAACTTCTTTAATTACCCATTTGTGTAGATTTAAAGTATTTTGCCTGTAAGTAGGTTGGATTCTATTTAATAATTATGACAATCACTGCCTTCTAATTTATGTTCCTGTATAATTTACATTTCATATTGATTTTGATGTTGTAGCATGTAAACCTTTCTAACTTTTTGGTTTCAATCTGTCCCACCTATAACTTGATCATGTCATTTTCTGAATTCATCTTGTGTTTCAAACCAATATTTTTGTCTTAGTTTTAAATATTTATCTTTTTCATTCTAGAATATGTATCCTTAATGTTGATTTTCTGATGAAATTCATGTATGTCACTTCTTCAGTATTTTCACTGATACAATATTGATTGTTACATTGAAAAGTAGTCTACTTCAGTGCTGAGATCATCTGTGTCTCTTATTCTTTTGTTTGTTTTTAAAGAATTTTTGATTGTGAGTGTTCTGCTTTTAGGCATGCCCAGTAATATTTAGTTCTGTGATAGACATTGTCTGTAAGATTATGAAAGGTACGTAGGGATGTTGGAACCCACTGGAAAAAATATTTCCATGTTTATTACATAATTAAAGTGAAGTTTTCATTTATTAATCCTTTAGTAGGTTGACTACACTCAAGGTTGCACTTTAGCCTTATTAAATCTCAAATGGGTCTAGTCAGTCCTTGGTCCCATTCCTCTTAAACCTTTTATTAAATGCTTGATAATCACTTGCAGCTCCACATGTGTGCCATTCCATTTTTTCTGATTGTGCCTGACTTAAGTTTTAGTCTTGTAGTTTATGAAACTGAATATTTTCCAAATACATTAAGAGAAAGCAAACTGCTCTTATGAAATAAGCCTTCTTTTTCTATTGGAACTTTGTATTTTAGATTACAATAAATCATTGCTATTTTTTATGATGTATCGCTAAACCACTTGATTAGAAAAAATTTGCTACTGTCTGATCTCCAGTTACACTTCTAATTAGCAAACCTAATATATTTAAAATTAGGTGGTAAATTTAAGTCCAAAATTCCTTCCTCACAAAGCTCCAACTGTTTCACCATCCTTACCTAGCATGTGCTGAACAATACTAGGAGACTACACCTTAGTTCAATTAACAGCAGTACTGTATGTTTGACAGTGTAATAGGTTGAAATTGCAGAATATTTTTTCTTCAATTACCATGATTATTGTTCTGTACTTGTAAAATTATTTGATTTTCATTTTAATGAGTGCTAGTATGATATCACATTTAACATATTGCAAGTTATTTTCTAATTTTGCTTTTAGAATTAATACTAACTCACTGCATTCTTAGGCTGTATTTCCAAAAATAAATCTGTTACATGGAAGTCTTTAAGCATTTTTAAAACCAGTAATACATAAAATTCCTAGAAAGACTGAACCCATTTGTGGGAGACCACTATGAAGTGGCTCTGAGCAGGATTCAAAATTAACTAATTGGCTTTCTATGTTTATCTGTGAGTCTGTCCTAGGCCTAGGCCGCTTGTCTGGAGACGGAAGTGGATCCATAGTAGGTGAACCTCTATGAATCACTGGTCCTGGTTGAGGCCTGTAGTGTCCTGTGATGCCAGAGATACCTCAAATGGTATGATAAGGCCACAGCTGAGGATGTCTGACTCCAACCCCAATTAAGTAGGTAAAGACTGCAGCTGCAGGCATCTCACTCCTGCAGTCTCCCACCCACCATAAATGTCATCATGGAGATAGGATGGTTCTCCTTAGTTGGCATAATTTACTACTTGGAGAAGTTTTTGAAGTGACTCCCAAGGTCCTGTTCATTTACTGTGCTTTCATCAGTATCCCGTCTTTGTTTGAAAATGTAAATAGATACGGGCTGCCAAGAGAAGCTCTCATCTTAGCCTCAGAGTCAAGAACTCTGTAGAGGGTTTTGATCTTCCTGGAGCCCTAAAATCATACCACTTGTCTCATTTATTTAAGCCTTCACTGTACACTTGTTTGGGAGGTTGGAAATCTAGGTCAGGTCCCCGATACCAATTAATGCTTCCATTAGTATTTTGTTAGTGTTTGTATCATCACAATAGCAGTGGTATCATTAAAAATTTACTTCAAAGGTAGAAAAAACTATGATTATATTTTAATATGCATTTTCTTATTTATTTGTAGGTTTACTTTTTTCTTATGTGTGAATTTGCTTGCATGAGTTAGCTGTGATTTCTCTAATGGATGATTTATGCCTTTTTATACATACATAAGAAATTGTTGCATAAAAATTATACAATTTTAGGCAAAATTTTTAATTTAAAAAATCATACAGTTTTGTTCTTATAAATGAGTCCAATTTTTTCTAAATGCCTTACTTCTTATATAAAATTTAATTTTCTGTTACTATATCTACAGTCATATAACAAAAAAGCATTTGAAGAGAAATTAGGCAAAAGTATGGGCACTGGGTCCTTTCTATATCATTTTGAGGCATTAGGTGGCAGTTATTTAACGTCTAAGGAAATGTGCCTTTATTGGACTTTAGCATTCAATAATAGTTAAGAGCTTAGACTCCACAAAGATACATATTAAATTATAGATTTCTACCCACTTAAAAACTAGTCCCAAAAGTCACAGTTTATTGCCCTATCAGATATTAATGAATCCAGTCTGTAACTCAGCAAACTTATTTCAGAATGTCTTTCCTAACACACTATTAATAGCCTCTTTTACAAAATGCTCTTTGAACCATTATTGCCATTAAAATGCTTATAGTTCTAATGAGATAATAAATCTTTGGCATTTCAACCTTTTTTTGTTTTATAATTATATGAAAATCAAGTTTTTAATTTTTTTTAAATTGTATTTTGGAGAGTTTTCCAGGTTCACCAGTATCACAAATTGGGTTCAGCTGCCAGAGCCTACTGAGCTACATTGACAGAGAAGCCAACCTCACTGCATGCTGCACTAGAAACAGGCCTCATGATTTTTGAGGTGATTCCCGAGTAGTGTGAGAAACGTAGTTTTGTTGGGTTCTTTTTGTCATAATTGAGAATTTAGTTAATTGTCTCAGCATTTAATGGTATCTTTTAAGAAAACGCTTAGATTTATTTTGTCTCAGTGTGCAATAACAGAAAATCTGGTTTGTTCTTTTTTTTTTTTTTTTTTTTTTTTTTTGCGGCAACGGGGATTGAACTCACAACCTTGCACCTGTCAGGGCAGGCGTTTAAGTCACTGAGCCAAACTCCTGGTCCTGGTTTTTTGAGGCAGGGTCGCATTATGTAGCGGCCTTGCGCTCGCGTTGTAGCCCAAGTCGGCCTCGAACTCACAACGCTCTTCCTACCTCAGCCTCCTGAGTGCTGGGATTAAAGGCGTGCGCCACCATGCCCGGCTGGTTTGTTCATATTTTTATCCTGTTTGTGAGAAGAAATATTTAATGTCCTTTGAAATGGAGAATGACTCTTTAAGATATTTTTGTGAGTTTCTCTGAACCTGTTTACTTCTGAAGGATCGATGAGTTTATAGAACTGAAGATGAACAATCTCTGTTG
>RJWM01022437.1:0-33767 GCA_004363535.1 Dasyprocta punctata | reverse complement strand
GAAGAAACCAGTCAGAACATAATTGTATCTGTCTGTCTCTTTACTTTGTTTTTAAGGGCTAAGGAATTGAGTTAAAAACCTATATTTTAAACATATCAATAAATATACCCTTTTTTGTGTTTGTGACGTCTCCTCAAAAACATGGAGTCTTTAATAAAAAGTCATGAAAATAGCATTTGCCGCTGATGGTACCAAGTAAGGGCCAGCTGTGGGCGCTGCCTGTTGACTCTAAATCATGAAGGGAATTATGCCCAATTACTTTCCCATAAAACACCCTCTCATTTCTGGGATTTATCAAAACACATCCTGTGGACAAGCGGTCAGCTGTCCCCTGCTCCTCAAAAGAACACAAGTGGGTCTCCCACTGGGCTGGCCGTGGGTCTAACTGCCTCCACGTCACGCAGGAGGCTTGTGTGCAGTCAGACTCCTTTGACAATGGCATTTCCCCGTTTTTTCTTAGTCCTAGCTTTTTCACATCTTAGCATACTTCCCTCTTTAAAGAGCTCTCTGGGTTCTCTTTTAAGAAAAGAATTGCTCCTGGGAGAGGAGGTGGACAAAGGGGAGTGGGGGGCTGGGTCACTCAGGGTTCTTTGCTCCCTGTGTAGTCCCTTGGTGGGGACTCACTGAGGTCAGGAGTGAGCAACAAATTGAGGGCGGACTGCTTTTGCAAGTCTGATCAGGGGTCTGACGAGGTCACAAGTTGTTCATGTCCAAGGGTCAAGATGGTCAAAGCCCAGTTTGGGAGTGATCATGAATGATTGTGCCCACTTCAACAAAGGAAATAAAGCAGCTTGGGATAAGGGTCTTCCTGTACGATCAGAAACATCAGCAATAAAGAGGAAATAACTTTGGAGACTCAGTGCGTGCCACCGTACTGGTGCTGGCCCTGTATTTCTCTCATTGTTTTCCATGCTTATCTTCTTTTGCTTCGCACTCAGCCAGTATGAGTGTAACATCTGATTGTATCTCAGAGTCCCTGGCCTGCCCCAGCAGGGTCGCAAGTCTCCCCCACAGTGTCTCTGATACTCTAGTAGGTAGGCAGCCTGCTTTTTTTTTTTTCCAAGCTTATCAAAGTCATAATGAGACAAAAGATTCTCAGACTATCAGAGACATAAATACTATTAGAGGTCATCTTTGACTTGCAGATTAAAGAGAGGACCTGCTCTTGACCGTAGAACCAGACAAGGGTGGTTGCTGTTTTCATATGCCTGAGCTGGTTCCTCTAAATGACTGTCACTCTGTCTTTTGGGACAACCACAAGTGGTTTCTCCCTCTTGGGCTCTGCATCCAAATGCTTCTGTGGTTTGAGGGACCACAGAAGGGGGACCAGTCACTTCAGAAACAGAAGTAAGAGTTAAGCTTCTTGGGTTAGTGCAGTCCTGGCTCAAATGAGCTACGCATTTGTATTTGTAGAGTTATCGCTGGGTAGAACCAGATACACTTAAAACAAAACAAAACAAAACAAAACAAAGCAAAAAAAAAGAAAAAAGTACTGAGAAAAGTCCTTCTCTAGAAAAAAGAGATCTCTCTTCTGCTCCCAGAGGTTGGTCTTCTCGGTGGTGAGTAGCCTAACTGGGAAGTAGGCTGAGTCCTTGCACACTCTTGAGAGAAAAGAATCTGGGTTACACTGAGGTTCCAGGCCCCAAGAGCAAGCACCAAGGGGAAAGAGTTACCTCATCAGTTCTGTTATGGAGCAGGAAGAGACAATATTCTCTCCAAACCTTTTTGAAAGGAAAGAAATCTGTCTCAGGGAATGAATGCAGTTGTATGTTCCTCACTTAGCAAAGGACAGATTGTTCCAGAGAGTTGAGATAGGATCACCAACAAAGCAACAAAGAGCATCACCCTCAAGGGGCTTACATTCTATGGGGGATGCTGCTAATAAATAAGCACCTAATAAAACTCAGCTTATAGTAAGCAATATGAAGAATGAAGAGATCAGGGAAAAGTCTAGAGAGTGACATGAGAAAGTCAGAAGCATGTTTCCCAAAAGACTCTGGGGAGGGGACATTGGAGAGAGATATCAGTGATGACCAAGAGTCAGCCACGCAGAGATCTAGAGTATATCTCCACGAGAGGAGACAGCAAAGGCAAAGACCTGGGAATAGGAAAGTGAGAGAACATCAGGAGTCTCTTTGTTCTTGAGTACTATGGCTTGCTGTGATGTGACCAGCACTTCCTAAGGCCTTTCTAGGGATCGTATTTCAGCTTCTCAATGGCCCTGAGTGGTCCACAAAGATGGGACAGGGGCTGTTTTACCCATTTTATAGATCGGGACAATGAAGCTGGAAGAGAAAACAATGACTTGCATTATTTTTAGTTGGTAGCAGTGAAAGGCAGGGCTAGCTGCCCAGTCTCTTAGCTCCCATTCCTAGGCTATTTTGGGTGTCCTGGAGACTGTCTCTTCTGCGATTCTATAACTTCCCGTACATCATAGAATGAGTGAGTCTGGACATGGGAGGAACTGTAACTGAGTCTTTGCACACCAACCCCAGTCCCAAGAGAAGCGGGCAACTCAGAAACTAAGATAAGTGATCACATGATCTTGGAAATATGACATCATGAGACACACATACCTTCCCCAGTGCCTCCAAGAGTCTGTCATGTCCACAGACCAGTATGTTTGTGGCAGAATCCATCCATTAAACAACGATCTACCCAGTTTTCCTTTTAGGTATCAGAAGACAAAGAGCCAGTGTTAGTGAAGTTAGTTAAGACCCTCACACAACAAAGTCACCAGGAAAATGTGGGCCAATCCCTTGGTGATCTGAGTCAAGCTTCCTTGGGGAAAAGTTCATGAACCCACATTAAGGACTCATAACCAGTATGACTAGTCTGCAGCTGTGAAGTTCCACTCCATGTTGACCTTGGCCAGCCCTAGGTTCAGCCCCTCTAGCACATCCCAGCACAGTGGACATGAAGGTAGGTGCCACCACCTCAGGGTCCATGGGTCCCATGGCCACATCTGGTGGCTCCATCCTTTTATCAAGATCTCTATTCCTGTATAGCCAAACTGCTTTCCATTGAATAGCTACTTCTGAATGGTTTTTGTGCTGTTCTGATTCTGTGCATGCATGCATGTTTCCTCTCCCAGCTGGTTGCAATGCTTTTTGTGTCTCACACCATTCTAGCCTCTGTGGGAGGCTAGAGGTAGCCCACCTTTCATATTAGCTGCAGCAGTATCTATTTCCCCATATCAAAAGGTAAAATTAGGAAGCACAGCAACCTAAAAACACCCTATCTGCTGTCAGATTGGCAAGGTAAATGGAAGGGATGCTTTCTTTTTTTTCTAGAACTATTAGTAATGTTCTCTATGCATAAGGGTAGATTTGCAATGGGACCAGAGGATCAGGAGAAAAACGAATGAAGACTGGGGGGAAGTGACCCTTTGAGGAGAGGGGCAAAGTGCCCGGGCAGTCTCCTCTGTAGAAAGGAGTTCCGAGGTACAAATCCTAAGTCAACTGCCTCTCACTGCTAAACTGCCCCGTGCCTTGGGCAGGCTGGCCCATGGCTGCCCTACAGGGAGTACTCCACAAATGCAAATTATTGGTCACACTGTCAGTGACTTCTTGTCTTCACTGCTGCCCCAGGCTAAGCCGAAGGCAATGGTTTTGAGTAACTAGAAGTGAATTCGGATTGGATAGAGGTTACTAGGTCTTTCTGGCTTGCCTCTGCTTGTGCAACTCCACATTCCCACCCCTGGGCACCTGTGCAGCTGCACAGGGGTCTCTGGGTTGGTAGGAAACATAGTTGGGAGGTATTTTGAAGCATAATCTGCTCATTTATTCATTTATTCATGATGTCATTCAGCAAATATTGATTGGACACTGTCCTATGCCAAACAATCTCCTTCGCATTAAGGCACAGGAGTGAACCAAACATCCCCAGGCCTTGGCCACTTCCCCTTGGCTCTGCCCCCGGAGCTCATTCCTCTGCTGACAGCTCCTCCCATGTGATAAGACCTTTCTGCACAGTTTTGATTGATTCACTCACTCCTCCCGTGAACCACATAGTGGCACCTGTGTCCATTCTCTGACAGTGTCCCCAAGATGATCCTACTGGCCCATCATCTATGGCAGCAAGAGGAAGAAGACCAAGGAAATGGCACCATCTTCATGTGCTTCCCCATTTGGCAAATGTTTTCTGTGGGCTTGGGTTGCCAGACCCTTTTCAAGGCATCAGAGATCTGATCCGGAGTTCAAGCAAAGAAATTCAGACCCTTCTCTGCTGCTAGGGTGCGCCCATTCTAAGGGCTGACGCAGTGGGCAACAAAGAAGTGAAATATCCAGTAGGTTAGAGAGGGAGAAGATGATAGAGAACAATAAGGTAAGCAAGGAATTTAGGAAGATCCTTTGGAAGGAAGCCAGACTTGGGGAACACTCTTCAGACAGGGAACAGCAAGAACCAAGTCCATGAAGCTTAAAGGCTTGTGCTGTTGGAGGAACACTGACGCAGAAAACGTGCGGAAGAAGAGACAGAGATGAGCCCTGGAGGTGAGCCAGGGCTTTGTAAGCCACCCTAAGGGCTCAGCCATGGCCAGCTTCAGAGTCAGGGTCTCACAAGCTCTACGTGAAGAAAGGCTCTATATGTGGTGTAATGCTTTTCTATCTCCATCTAGGAATTCTTTTTTTTTTTTTTCAGTACTGGTAATTGAACCCAGAGCCTTCATACTGAGCTATATCCCCAGCTCCAGCCCCCATTTTTTTTTTTGAGACAGGGTCTTGCTAAGTTGCTCAGGCTGATCTTGAATTTAAGATAATTGGCCTTTCAACCTTCTGGAATTTACAGGTGTATGTCACCCATATCCAGTTTAAAAATTCTTAATACTATTCAAATCAGGGGTCCTGCATTTACCTTTCCAGTGGGCCCCACAAATTACACAGCTGTCCTCACCTGACTTTTACACCAGAGGAGATGAGAAACTTCCAGAAGGTGAGAGCAGCACCCAGGTTCAGAGATGGTCTGCACCATGCTGGCTGATGGAGGTGGGGACCTAAGGGTGGGAAGATGGGAGGCCAGGCAGGAGGCTGCTTCACTGGTTGGAAGGGTGACACTGCTCCTCACTGGGGTGGTAGTGGTGGTGACATGTGGCCTGAAAATAGGACATTGCCCCTTGAGCCTTCAAGTATGTCCTGCATACTCTGAAGCCCTTTGATCTTCCCTGCCCTGACAGCTCGGCCCTCCCTGTACCGGGTGGCTTTGCATAGAGTCCTGCAAAGCCACCCAGTACAGGGAGGGCCGAGCTGTCTCTTGTCCTAGGCACTTCTCTGAGGACTTGGGTAGAAGAAGAGAGAAAAAGAATCCAGCCCTTTCTCGAGTGACATGGCCCTTTAGGAAAGTACATGTCACTCCTGCATGCTCCTACCTCAGTTTCCCTGATCATATGCTCCTCAGAGAGCTGCATTTGAAATATGGCTCTGTTGCCTCAATTTTTTTTTTGGACTGGAATTTGAAGTCTATTTGTCTCTTAAATACCTTGATATCCTTCAAGAAGAGTGTTTGGAAAATAGCTTTATGATTTGAATGAGAAATGAAAACAAAAATCACCAACTCTTAGCATTTATTTATTGCTTCTTTCTTTCTCCTTTATTTCAATAATCTCTTCAATATCAAATATCACACATAGAAATGCTTTAAAAAATTAGATATGGGGAGAGTGGTGGTTGTAGTGTAAATTTGCTTCCTGGCTGAGGCCTTGTATGCCAAGTTTGAGTCTGAATTACATATTTACAGCTGAGTTATAAGCCCCTGGAAAAGAGGATTTATCATGGAGTTAGTGACACAACCTCACCCAGTCTGGTGTTCTTGGGGGCTGCAGTAATATACTGCATGGAGAAATCAGTTCATTAGTTAGTTATAAACAAAGGACAGAGATAGTAAATTAGAGAAGGTATTTCAGCAGTTTTGTATATATTTATGACACCAAAATATGCAGCTGCATTTTATCTCTTGAGATAGTATTTAAGTATTTCAGATTTAAAGCGCATTTTTAGATATGGCTGTGGTGCATTTTTAAGCCTGGGCCATTCTTGTTCTTCTGTAGTTTTATTCGTGGTATTTTCTTCCATCTCTGTTGCTCATTAGAAAAATGTTAAAAATCCATTTTCGTCTGATTAATAATAAAGCTGATCACATGTAACCTAATTTTCATTCAGTGCTGCCCCTGTCTGTGGAGTCATATACAAAGTGACCTTTGAATCGCCAGTGGACTCATAAAGTACAATAAGCACCATTGTCCTGTCAAAAATTGAAGATGTTTTACATCATTACAAAATTTAATGTTCCATCTTTTCAAATGCACTACTTTTCAAAGGCCACATTCCAATTGAAGCTCATTAAAATCAGACTCAAGTTTCCTGTGGTGGGGATGAAGAGAGTTTCGCAGGCAATGGGAGGAAAATGAATCACTCTTTTAAAACAGATATGGTTACATATTAGTTTTGAAAGGTACGGGGACGAAAGAGCCTCCACTGTCGGCAACAGTGCAGCTTTTGTGCTGATAAATCCAATAACTGCCTCCCGGTTCCTTTTACTTCACCCGCCCTGGATCCTATTTACTTATGAATAAATCAGCTCTCTAAATAAAATTGTTGTTTTAAAGTTCAGAGGTGGAATCCGAAGAGGTTTGTGGAGTAAAGCTATAAAATTGGCCCAGCAATTTCAGATTTTTAGAAAATGTTCTTCTGAGTCAGACACCTGATATTTTAGAAATCGAGTCACTTTAGGGCTCCAGAGGGAGATAGGCCTGGTAAATGCCACGCGACTCTCAGAAATGGAGACGCGCTTTACCTAAGACATTTCGGGCACCAAGTGGGGACGGGTCACAGAACAGCACTGGGAAATTCAGAGCTGGTGCTGAACGCCTTGCTGTGCAAAGAAAACATCCTCAGGTCCCCCTGTTCAAATTCTTTCCTGGGTGTGGTCCTGGTTCTTTGGTTTTTTTCTTGGCCACATCTCAGACCATCTGAGAGTATGGTCAGGTCTCTATCTAGGTTTTCTTGACTGATCTCTTGGCCATGAAGGTGTTTCATATGACATGAGAAAAGTGCTCCCCTTTAAGAATTGTTTGAGTCCAGATTTTTACAGACCACTAATGTGCACCTCTGGAGCTTTGGAAAGACTGGTATCTTCAAGACATTTCTGGGCTGGGAAGTTGTCCATTTCCCAGCTTAGGAATGAAAACCTGAAGCCAAACCTTATTTGGGGTCACACTCATGCCAAATTTTTATTGAAATGGGGCTTGGTTTATAATTTATGAGGCTTTGGCTCTTAGCCAAAAGAAAGTTACCTAAATTCTGGACATGATACACCATATATGCCTTTTAAGATCATAATCTTAGACATCAATTAGGATAGAGTTTGGGGTCCAATTCTGCCACTGGTAGTTGTATGACTTCAGTCACGTTGCTTCCCTTTGCTGAGCTTCAGATACTTCCAAAGTTTGTATCACAGATGTTTCTCGACTTTGATGGAGTTATATACTGATTAAACCATAGTTAGTTGAAAGTGTCTTTAAGTTAAAGTACTTTTATTATACACGTAACCTACCAAGCGTTGTAGTTTAGCCTGGCATACCTTAAATATTTTCAGAACACTTACACTGGCCTACAGTTGGGCAAAATCATCTAACACAGAACTTATTTTATAATAAAGTATTGAATATGTCATGTAATTTATTAGACATTGGAGTAACACAGTATGCTGCAGGGTATAGGTTGTTTCCCTTGTGATCAGGGGCTGACTGGGAGGTTTGACCTGTGGATGCTAACCAGAATCTCCAGAGTGCCATTTCACACATTTTCAGTCAAGGCAGAGATCAAAATTCAAACTTTGATGTATGGTTTCTACTAAATGTGTGGTGCTTTTGCAACATTGGCTAGATCATCATAAGTCAGGGATGTTTGCAGTATGCACCCCATAGGACTATATAAGATTATGCATAGAAAAGGTTCAGCCCTGTATCTGGGGCTCACTTACCTAGCATTAGCCTAGCCTAGTTGTAAGCTATGGCATGGTGGTGGTAATATCAGTTGTTGCTTTAAGTCATTTCAGAAAATCACTAGCTACGTTTCCTTCTAGTGAGGGTAAGAGTTTGGAAAACTAAAACAAGTGGCTTACGCCTGATTGAGTGGCAAGTAAATGTAAATTTTCTACTATGCCTGTAGAAGTTAGCTACTGGTGCGTAACAAACTGCTGTAAAATTTAGTGGTTAAAATAGCAGCAATTTATGTTTTTTCCCAGGTCTTTGGGTCAGCTGGGTGAATTTGCTAATTCAGGCTGGGCTCAAATGACCTGAAGTGAACTTATTCATGGCTTCTCAATGAGTAGAAAGTTGGCTAGGATCTGGCTGGTCTAAAACTGTTTTGGCTGGGGATAATTGGTTTCGTGCTATAGTGTCTCACATGTTTCATCCGGTTATCCTGGGCTCCATCACAGCAGAGTCTCTCAAGAGAGAAAATGGAAATGCACAGATATTTTTACATGATTCTGCTTGGAAGGTACTTCAATTCTTTTCATTGCAACACGTGACTATGGTGAGATGCACCATTACGCTTTTCTGGCTTTCTAAGGTGCTTCCTATAGTTGCCTGCTCTGCCACCAACAGGTCCCTCTTTCCCCTGAGAGAAACTTTCTTTACTCTGCCAATAAGCTCGCTATTAAAAGAATTTGCAGCTTCTTGACTGACTCAGTTTGTCCCAGTTTCAAAGTACAAATAAATGATGCCACTTCTGGGTATAAATTCCCTGTCCTTCATATCCTCTCCTTTTTTACTGGCCTCCTCCTCCTCCCTCTGGCTCCTATCCTCATACTCCCCTAAAAATGTACCCTCACCCCAGTGTTTGTGGGATGGGCTGTGAATTCTCATTCCTCTGGTGGCTGACACTGAGCATAGTCCACTGAGAGCTGCTGGTGGAGGGCTCTTTCCAGCTGTGCCCCACTCTGAGTTCTGACTCCCTCTCGTTTGCATTTAAGGCACCTTGAGTCTCTGCAGTAGGTTCATAGAATGTTCTTCCTGCCCTTGGTGAATAGGATAAGGTATCTTTCAGGGCGCTGGCCACAGAAGTGTCACTCCAGTACATCTGTGTCCTTAAGGCAGCTGCGGTCAGATGCCTGAGAAGTAGCAATTAGCAAAGCACAGTGTGGTGTGTGTGTGTGTGTGTGTGTGTGTGTGTGTGTGTGTGTGCAGGCTCTGTTGATGGAGCAGGGTACCTATGTAGCCCTGTAGGCATGATAGAGAAGAGTTGGAAACCAGACTCCCAGACTCCCCCATCTGCTCTAAAAGAGGGCTGGGTGGAGCCCAAGAGTCAGAGAGCCACTATCTCTCTGCCAAAAGACGCTCTGACTAGGAAGAAGCCATCATCAAAGCCCTCTTGGTTCAGGTTACTGTGACCCTGTAGGGTGATTGCAGAAACAAGGGAGAGATCAAGGGAAGTCCAGTTTATTCCAGGCCTCGGAAGAGACTTCAAATCTTTTTCTTCTTCCCCATTGTCACATTGGTGTTCAGAGCATTCAGGGGGAGCCCTTCTCCTGCCTACTTGAAGCCCTCCCTTCCTGGTGACCTCCCCATACCTTCCCAGAGTCCTGAACCATAGACTTCTGCAGATTCCAAAGAATGGGATAGGAAGAAATTGTGTCCATAGGAAGTAGGCAACTGTGGCCACAGATAGCCCAGTGTTTCCTGTAGATCTGAGGGAACCCTCTAGTCCTCAATGAATAAACAGTTTCCGCAGAAGAATTAGGTATTAACTTCTGAAATTGAGAGCATTAACAGCTTGCATTAGGACCCTCCAAGCCTAGATTTCTATCTGACCAAGAGGAAGTGACCTCAGAAAATCCATCACACGAGGCAAGATGACTTCTTTAGACAAAGAAGCATCTTGCAAAGAACCAACCAATAATTTCCACTAATTTCCCCTGCATGAGAAATTATCAAGCAAACTTACAATTGCTGATTGTGGTAGATGATCTGGCATTGAAGACCAGAGACAGCTTTTTCTAAGGGAAGATTAGCTCAGCCAATGTTTCTGTACCTGCTGAAGAGGATTTTCTGAGCTTCTTGTGATTGGAAGCAGGATGGCAAAGGAATGATGAAACTGTGTCTGAAAGCTGGTGCTGTAGAACCCATTGCAACTGAATGTCACCAATTAGAAGTGAAATTTCCTGAGAAAAACAATTTAGGGGCCAGAGGATAGACTTTCCCAGGAGTGAGGCAGCTTTTAGCCATGTCCCTGGTGGCAGAGACTCACTATCAGCTTTAGATACAGCAACTAGAAAACTACAAATTCTGGAAGTCCAGGGAAACAGCAGCAGTGAACTCAATGGGTGGAGGATTCCCCAAACCAAAGGGAGGTGCCTAAGCTCTTTAGGGTACCTGTGCTGGGTAGGAATCATAAGGATGATTCAACCAGGTGAAAACGATTTATTTACATGCTGCAGTATTGAAAGTTATAATGATTGATAACCCAGATTCCCTTACCAGTTCCTTCTCCCAGTGACTCTGAGGCGGCCTCGAACTGTATCAGGGTTCTTGTCTGTGCCATGAGAGGTCAGCACTAGGTAATCTCCCAGGGCTTCAACAACAGTAATAGTCACATGTCCTGTTGGAAAGAGAATTTAGTTATTGGCTAGCCTTGCTAAGCCAGAGATGGGGAGAAGTGGGACGGGGTGGGGGCATAAGCAGGTCAGGACCACACTAGATGATGTGTAGGGCGAAGGGGGCTCAGCACCTTTGACCATTTCTGAGTCAGTGGGACCTTCCCCCAAGGGCCCCAGCAGTGGTCTTTAGGTCTGGCTGCAGTTTGAGCATCATGCTTTGGTGATGAGAACACACAGGCCTGGCTAGGTACCAAGCAGGTGCTGTACTTTCTTTGAAGAAGGGCTCCTTCACATCTGGTGCAAAGCCTGGCTGTGGTGTGTGTGTGCATGTGTGGTGCTCTGCTGCAACTAAGCCTTCATGCTCGAGGGGTACCGCGCAGTTGGAGCTTGCTCAGCACAGTGGCTTCTCCCTTCCAGAACTGCGGTTGTGGACAGGGCTGGATGGAGGCTGAGCTCTGGCATCCAGCGCCCTCCCTGCTGTAAGCAGTTATCAGCAGGCAGGCAAAGGGGCCTCCTCTCCACTGCTCCTTGAGGGATTCAGGCAGATAACACCTCTTAGCTTCCGTGTTATTTACACTCTCAAATCCCTCGGCAGCCAGGAAGATAAGAGAGCAGTGGTAAGAAAGCTGTTGGTGATGATGCTGTGTGTTTAGTCTGGGTGTAGTGAAAATGTGGCTCCCTCGGTGGCCCTGGCATTGCAATTTGTTTCTCTGCAGTATAACCTTATTCCTGGTTAAACAGAATTGTGCGACTATCTCTACCTGTGGATGAGTATCTAGATGAGACACACTACAGAGAATGTTCAAAGGCCCTGGGAACCCCACTCAGAATGCCCTCCAGCTCCTTTCCCCCAATCCAGGTCCAGCTTTCAGGATGAGTTCTCTTTCTGTGTTCTGGGAAAAGCCATTCAGGACCATGCAGGTTTCTGTTTGCCCAAGTCCTTATAATTTCTCAAGTCTTCACTTTTCAGGACTTGCATCTTTGCTTGTACATTTTCCTTTACCAGCTGTCTAGGAGTTTATGTTTTCTCTCAGATCAAAGCTACCTTGAAGACATAATCTTAAGCACATTAAAGACGCCCAAGAAATATACTGAAATAATTCATTTGTGGCAACTCTGGTGTTGGTAGGAACTTAAACTATTGCACAGCCCCTTAGAGAGATCTTAATCACCCTGATAGCAGCAATCTGTATATTTCTGACCATTGGCACAATGTACAGCACACAATAGGCCCTTAGAATAGTGAGGGAATAAATTAATGGATGTATGAATGACCAAACAGGTGAAGTAACCAACTTTGCCTCACATATGATAGGCTGAGCGATTGACGGAGACTCGAGAGAGGTGATTTTGGCTCTAGTGGTCAATAAATCTTGGGAATATTCACTGGAAATCAGAAAGTAACCATCTCATTCATAGAAATTGCTCATTGGCTCAAAGTAGAATGTTACCAAGCCATTTGTGCATCTAGAATCAGCAGTCATTCTAAGCTAACTAAAAGCCCTCTGCTCCAAACAATCTTATTACCACTATAGCACACAACATTTTCTCAGCTTCACCTCCGCAGTCTCCCATCTCCCTGGAGATACACCCCTCTAGGGCGCACGCCCCTTCTCATCCCTTTCTTGTGATTCCAGGACTCTGTCGGGCCTCACATTTCCCATTAAACCTTTCTTGTTGATTCTAGGCAACAGGCACCTTTTCCTCGATGCCCAGAAGAGCATTCTTTCATTGTCTGCAAAGCACACCTTGACATTTGAAACATCAGATTCAGTATTTGACTCAGTGCAGTGGAAAGTGCTTGGGTTCATTTCTTCATTTATTCAAGAAAAATGCATCGAGCCCCCACATACCCCTTGACCCCAGATCGCTTATCCCTTGCATGCTCCCTCAAAATGAGCCCTGAACTGTAACCTACATTCAGTTGGGATCTTAGCTCTATCAATTAATAACTATGTGTCTTCAGGCAAATTATAACATCTTTCTCATATTGGGCTTTATGGTCTGCAACTACCTCTTTCCTGTTTGTCAAATGCCATGGTCCCAGCACTGTGCCCAAGACTAGTAATGTGAAGGTCCTCTACTCAACCTTGTAATCTCCCTGAATGGAAGAGATTCTGGTAGGTAACCTGACTGCTTTGATGTTCTACTTTAGAAGGGTTATGGGAACTCCATAATGGGGACTCAACATGGGCTAGTGGCAAGCATATCTCATCCGAGGCCCACAGTCACACAGCTTTCCAGCTCATAAATCCAACCTTTTGAAGAAGAATGCAGCTGAGATTCAGGGCCAACAGCACAGAGGAACCAGGAAGAGTAGCTGAACGAAAAGCACTGTTACAAACCATCCTACAGAACTATGTGGTTTTCTTCTCATTTCACTGCTTGTCTTCCTTTCTCTTCCTGGTACTTGATATCATTTCCAGTATTGAATATCATTTTTGATATGGCTCTCCTGGTCAGCTAGTTTCTAGAGTGTGGTCATAAACTGGTAAATTATTTGCAATTGCCTCTTGAAGAGATTGTACCTTCTGGAAATTGATTACGTATTTAACGCAGTTAGCCTGCTTTTTGCCTACCTGTAAAATAGTGTGTGGATTGAGAGTACTGCATTGTATAGTGTTTAATATGCAGTATTGTAGTCCAAGAAACATTTGTCAACATTATACAATAATCTATGATCAAAACACTAAAACTTGTCAACTCCTGGAATCAGTTGCATTCTAACTCTACAACTGAAACTCATTTAAAAGTAAATGAAAGTCAAGAGGATAAGATTCAATTAAAATTAATTTAAAGTATGGAAAAAATGATTCACAATGATATAAATCAGCGCACTGTTATTGCCCACTTTATCTTATTCTATAAGGAACTCTAACAACAACCAAAAAAGAATCTGAAATGAGCAAAGGACACATTGGTTGCAAATAACAGGGTCATGTCTACATACACCTTGAGTAATGATTTTAAAGGGAGTTAAGGTATTTTTCTGCTTCTAGATCCTCAACTAGCCATTTCCATCATAGCTACCTTTCTGGACTAAGCCATAACAGAAATCCAATTAAAAAAAATCTTTCTTTGTATTTTTTTTCAATTTTTGAGTATGCATGCAATTTCACTGATAGCAGGATCTCAGCAGAGAAATTAACTTCAATAATCTATGGATTACAAGACATATCAAACCTTCAAAGCAACCCAATGTTAGATCTATTCTCAGAAGGGTTTAAATGAGTTTAGTATTTAACAACAAATGATAGGATGCATTTTTCCTGACTGAATCAAGACCCTTTGGCATTGCTCTCCCATTCTCCAAGCCCTTCAATTATGGCAAGCACATTCTCTACAACCCATGCGGAACCTCTTGAGGTGCTTGTCCCCCAGTGTGCTTGGCATCTGCTTCCTTGCCCAGCAAGTGTGCTGGGCTCCAGGCAATAGAGAAAGGCCTCTTTCAACTGTTCTGGGAAGTTCTTTTCTGCATGTGGTTGCTCACACCATTGACTTTCAGCTGAGCTATTGATCTTCAATCTGGTAGCCTAGAGAGTTCAGTCTCTGAACAAATTACCAAGGTCGTGTTCTAGGTGGCAGCATTCTGGGAGAGATTGCACTGCTAACAGGGTCGAGGCTGTGGAGAAGCCCAGAGCCCACACATGGGCAAACCATTTCTGATCTGCTTATTTCCCACTAAATGTGCAGCCTGCAGCAGTGCTGTGGGTTCAAAAGGTGAAGTTGCAGTTGCTTCTGTAATTGGTGGGTTAGAAAGGCACTTCTGTTTACTATCTTACCACAATCAGTTGTTACTTGCATGGCTTTTTCATGTGTGGCCTTTCTACTGTGGTACTCTGCTTCCTCCTCTGGGAGTTCCACTGGATCTCACAGGTCCCAGCTGCAAAATGCATTCGATCTTCAACCAGCAGCAACATGTGGCTTCTGGGGAAGATCCCTCCCATGGCAGCTGTGCCTTGCATCACAGATGCACCTGCTGGGCTGGAGGTCAAATTGCTCTGGGGCTGGTTTTTACCAGCTCATGCAGTGGGCTGAGGCTGTTCTAAGGGAACGCATCATCCTTGCAGAATGAGCAGGATGTCCTGATTGCTGACAATAGGCATCAATAGCAGACCAGGTGTAGTTCTGAGCCCAGGTCTCTTTAGATGTGGATGTGGTCACTACTACATCAATAGCAGCCAGTTGTTCTGCTCACAGTAGTCAGTAATAGGACCAAAGTTTTTCATGTGTGGTTCTGAATGCCGCCTCGGAGGAAGACATTGGTGGAGTAGGTGAGTCAGTCAAAGGAGAGAAGCAAAAGGATAGGAAATCTGGAACCACACGAGGTAAAGGTTTCCCCATGTAGGGCACAGTCAAGCACCAAGGATCAGATAGTGATTTCAAATGAAGCCTCTGCTTGTGGGAATATCATGGAAAACATATTCCTTTTTCTATCCTGTTCTAGTCATCCCAAAGAAAACCAAAAGGAAAGTATCACTGTAGTGTTGCTTGGTCTTTAACACCTTTCCAGCATTTTCTAATCATAGTTTTTAACCCAGAGGGAGAAGGGCTTAGCCCCAGAGCCTTTTCAGGCATTTGATTCTGGCTGGAATTTAATAAAATTCTCCTATTTTCATTGTTTCACTAGAGTGACTATTTTCTAATTATGTCAAGTAGTGCTGGGCTCTACTTATAGGTCTGATACAAAGCTTGATTGTGGAATAAATTTACCAAAAAGTAAAAAGGACCAAAAAATTTTAAAGTAAGGAACTAATGCTACCAATACCATGAAAATATGGCCAGAGCCACAGAAGTGTTAAGAAGATAAACAAAATTTGGGGCCACGTTGAGATGAGGCAAGGTCAGAACAGCAGTCTGTCTGTACTCCAGCCCAGGGGCTCACGTGGTGGTGGAGGTTGGGTGTGTACTTGGATATGCTGAAGAATCCTAAGAAACCAGACTAAGGGGCCCAGAGAAAGAAGTAGAACATGAGTGATAGTGAGGTTTAGAACGGGAAGGGACTTCTGATGAATTAGCACTTCCCAATCCAAGGTAATCAAGGACTGGGAGGCAATGGGGGATGCTCTTGGCAGTGGCTGTATCTATGTATAAGAAAGGCCTCTGTATCACTGGAAGACCCCGCGGTACCTTCTGTGACATAGGCCCTTTTTGCTCCTGCTGGAGGTAATGACTAAGTAGGCATGCTTTAAACAGGTTGCTTGAGCAATGAGAAATCTCGTCTCAGTTACTTTTCTCTTGTTGCTGGGACAAAACACCCAGCACCCAAAATGAAGGAAGAAAAGGTTTATTTAGCTTACAGTTTCTGTAAGTTTCAATCCATAATCAACTGGCTCCAAGGCAGGGTGGCATGGCACTGGGGCAACACTTCGAGGCAGCAGGCAGCAAAAGCAGCTAGAGCAAAAAGGGGGAACAGGCCTCTGCTCCTCCCTTATAGTGTAAGCAGGCTACCCCACCCCCAACACCAGGGCAGGTGTAGCACTCGCACCACCTTTGTGTTCTCCTCTTGCACAGGCTGAGGATATTTACAAAGTAAGGATCCTGGCTCCCTGCTGGATCTCTCTGTTAAACTTCTAAACTTTTTAAGTTGATATAATGTATCAACCATAACAGATCTAGTTAATTTCTGGTGAAACTTACAGGTCCACTCAGGAACTTTGTTTTGCTTTGACTAGGGGTACTCCTAGCTCTAGTACTAACTCTTTCTTCTGTGGACAGCCCTAAAATTTCGGATATCTGAGAATTGAGAGCAAGTGTTTTATTTGAAGTAATTCTAGAAAGAATAGGTAGAAGGTAGGGATATGAGGCCAGGAGGGGAAAGGAGCCAACAGAAGGTATATCACTGTGCCAGTCACCATTATGGCCACTGAAGTTCAGTCTCATTGGGAAACAGCAGGAGAAAGTGTTGAACTTGATTCAACATTATCCTGATAGAGTAGCAAGAAGCCTGGGCCATGTGCATCCAACCCTCTATGCATCCAATGCTGAGGGTTCCTTCTAGAAGAATCTACCCTTTGGCATTTTCACCTGCCCTACATGTAAGCTGCACACTTCTCCATGTCCACAAAAGTGTCTTCATACAGAAGTTCCCAGGATTCCCTTTTGGCAGCCTTTGGTGCATAGAAGTACATGTGGAGGGGAATGGGGATGCCACTGGCATCTAAACAATGATCTTCTTTTAAAATGGTGGAAGAACAAGCTCACTGGACTCCATTCAGATGACCCACTTTCCTTAATGACTACAAGAGTTTGATGGCCCGAGAGACTCAAATCTGTGCCTTTTTCTCTCCATAACGTCCAGTAGTACTGATGTTGACCATGCCAGCCCACTGAACCTCCTCACAGACTCTTTGATCTGGTGCTTGTGGGCCTCAGTCCCCTCCGTGGATGCCAGCATGCCGTTGCCCTTTCATTCTGGCTGCCTTATGATCAGGAGGAGCTGGCCAATCACGGTCAATCTTGCAGACTCCCCTTCTGAGGGTCCTTGGGCTAGGAGAGTGAGTGACGTGTGAATCTTTTCATGGTTTAAAAGTCCTGTCATCATGGCTTTCATGGCCCTCAAACTTTTACTTTGCTTTAGGCTTTGGAAACACAAGATCCTCCCACAGTGGGGTTGAAAATTTTCTTTCTATACTTGTGCTGCCAGCTTGCATTGCAGTCCACGTACACAGTTGGGTATAGTTACCCTTTTTTCTACTAGAAATTTTATCTCAGGAGAGTAGAGACATGGGATGGAAGACTGGAGTCTAGGCCTCACTGTACTAATTACAGTACCTGCCAGAGCCCCTTTTACTCTCTAGAGTCAGTTTTCCAGCTGCAAAAAAGGGCCTTGGACTTGATTGCTTCAAAGATCCTCCTGGCTCTAGTATTCTTTGTTCAAGTACAGTTCTTGATGTCTGGTTGTTTGACGGAAAACCAGTCAATTGGAGGAATGATTGATAACCTTCCCAGGTAGGAGGAAATTGGCCAGTAGCAAAGGGTGTCTGCAGGAGGAGAAGATCAAGGAATTTTGTCTTACAGCCCTGCAAGAGACCCAGGTATGCACAAATGGAGGACGATTCCCAGGTGGGTGGATGGATGTTAATTGGAAAACTTGTAATTCAAAGGGGGAAAGCAAAGACAAATGCCACCCACCTATTAGGTGGAAAAGAGTTCAGACCAGAAGAAACCAACAGAGGAAGAATATTCTATGCTTCCTCTTGCAAAGGCACTAGTCATGTTTGAGATGTCATGGTAGAGGTCTACAGTGTCCACACTGTCCACTTTTGTGTGGGGTGACAACCGCCTCTCTCTTGTGTCCTCCTGTTGCCCTATTCTAAAGAGTCACAACTACATTGGGTAGGTTACTGGAGAACTTTGAGGAAAGAGAATAGTTGCACTTTCAATCAAAAACCGCAATTTTATTAAAATACATGGAAAGCGTCTCCCTTAGGAGGGGCTCTGCCCTTGAGAATATCTTTTTCATGTCAGCAAGTGGCCTTGGAAAACTTTCTGAGCAAAGTTTGGAGAGCTTAGTACTCACTTGCTGAGCAGGCATGGATGCTTTTTTCCCGCACTTCGGAAATCATTTGAATATTTATAAATTTAAGTATTTATTTTCATATTAAAATTAAAGCTCTATTGTCTTGCAACTAACCTGCCTTGTTCTGCCACTCCAAAACAAAACCTTCTCTAGTGTGATAACCTTTATTTATAGATGGCAATAAGCATATTTAGCAATATTATTATTCATGATCCTTGCACTAAATATCATAATCAGAATACAGATGTGCAGGATAATTTCCATACGCAAGTCACTATGCATCAAATTCTTGCAAAGCAAAAATAGCATCCGTTTTGGGATAAATTATCCATTGGTGTTGCATCAAGGTGTCAAGATAGCACAAAGGATTTCAGGTAGTAGAATACAGAGATGTTCAAATCAAGGGATGTCCATTATGCTGGAAATGTGATGGGATTTCTCATTAATCTTCTGGCAACTACCTTGATCACTGTCCTTCGCTGGACCCATTTTTAGGATGTGAGTGAAAGTAGGTCAGACAGGTGGCTGTCTGGTTATAAAATATGACTGCATAAGCCAAGCCCTCCTTTGACCCAAACCTCCTTTCGGAATATCTTCTTTACCTTTGTCAGACTAAAGATGCAGATTTTCAGATAAGCAGCACACTCAAACTCTGCTCACTAATTGACTGAACAAGACGCGGTCACACTTTATACACCATTCCATAATGGATTTTCATGTTTGTGAATCCTAACTGGCTGTGGAAATGAAAAGCAAATGTCTCATAATCACAAATATCTTCTGGGTTTGTTGTTCTTTTTCTAAACCCAAAGATTAAATCAACTTTACCCCCTATTTGCCAGCAAGTTCATGGTTATAGAGGATGATAAATAATCGGTGATGGACATATCCGTTGTGCTACTGTTTAGCAAATTCTTATAAGTGATTGCTAGATATAACACATTTCTCAGTTAGGTGTTACATGAATAATTGGTATATTAAAGAAAGTGTGAAATAAACAGGTATAAAGCTTGAAACACGTTTATTATTTGCTGAGGTTTTTCACATTCGGACCATTTAGAAACCATCGCCAGCTTCAGCGTCTTCTCCAGGTATCTAGAGCAGAACCCATCATTAAACTTGTAAAAAGACCTTCTATGCAAACACTAGCAAGCAGCTACAATTCCAGCCTAGTGGATGGGAGCAAAGACGCTGTGTGAAAATCACACTGCCTCAAATTGGTCAAATTACCTGCATCTGTCAGTGTGAGGCTGGAACCCGGATGGAGTGTTCTCCCAACGCATGCGTGGGGCCTCTTTCACTCCCACTTCTTTCTGCTCTCTTCTCTCTTTCTTGGTATCAGATGTGATCCCAGGCTACTCCCAGCTTCCCTGGGCTGGTAATTAAATGACACTGTCTTATAGTTTCGGAGAGGCTTTCTGTAGTCCTAATGCAGTAGGGTCTTGACTAGCAAAAAAGGACCGTCGTGATGCCAGCTTTAGGGAAACACTTGTGGTTAAATTACCCAATATTCCAGATGGGAAGTGATGTGGGGTAGGTTCCCCAAACCTTCTGTGAAAACCACCTGGCGAGCTCTTGTGGACGCTGCTGCAGCCAGGCCATCTCTGGCTAGTGTCCGACGTGCTCATCCTTCATGAATGACTTCCTTTCTCTGAAATGGAGCATTTCCTAAAAAGGTAGGCAGGAAGAGCAAATCCAGTGATGGCTCTCTGGCAAAACAAAACCCTTCTAGTGTTTGGCTAAGCTGGCCTTGGCTCTGACCCCACTGGCAGGGATTGCAGGCGATGGACTGGCCGTTCTTTGTTCCCCTGACTACTCCCTGCCCCAGTCCCCCAACATGGCATGAGAACACTAAACAAGGAGAGAGGCTGTTGGTACCAGGGTTGGTCATCTACCCAGCTTCCAAGGACTTCTGAGATATCCAGCCTATCTCTTTGCTCTTGAGAGCTGGATCTGCCAGTCTGGCCCATCTTCAGAGAATTCGGAAGGGATAAAATAATTGGATAAAGCAAATTCTGCAAAGTAGAGTTACACAGATTCTGAAAAAAAAAAAAAGAAAAAGAGGAGAATGAGGAGAAGGAAAAGGAGGAGGGGGGATGAGATATAGAGGAGAGAAGGGGGAACCAAGGAGAAGCAGCATTAGAATTAATGATATCATCAAGTGTCCTGGGAAAGAAGCCAGCCCAAGTCTGTCTATCCCTGCCCCCTTTGCTCAGTGTGATCCTTACCAGCTGTGTCTATACCACATGCAGCATCTTTAATGGGGCTACAATGAACTGCACTGTACAGAAAACATCAAACATCCAGGTTCTCCGAGTGATGCCGAGCTTTGCCCTGTGCTTTCTGAAAGGGCAGTCAGTGGCCTTCCATTTCCATTGCAGAATGGTCAGCAGGCCCCTGCCTCAGTCCTTGTCTTTCCCCAGAGTCACCATGCCCAGTGGCACACAGTGCCCATTTCACACAGTGCCCCGGCATCCGTGTTCACACATCAGGCAGCCTCTGTGCACCTGTGTGGTCCCAGGTTGCACTCAGGGCCAGGTGCTAGGTCCTTCTCACTCTGCTGCCTTCTTTCCCGGGCCTGCTTTGCTCTCCAGGTGAGCTGTGGCCAGGCGGCCACTTACTTTCCCAGTTCCCTCCCACCATGAGCACTGCCTTCTTTACATAATGAGTTACAAGTTACTTGACTGGCCACAGGACATTGATTATGACGGATTAAATAGCTGCTTTGACCAGATCA
Organism: Dasyprocta punctata; assembly: GCA_004363535.1. Lineage (NCBI taxonomy): Eukaryota > Metazoa > Chordata > Mammalia > Rodentia > Dasyproctidae > Dasyprocta > Dasyprocta punctata. The sequence goes on along the minus strand of RJWM01022437.1, from coordinate 12,912 downwards.
CTAGGCCCTCGTCCCCAAGACACCAGACAGGAGCCTGATGGGAAGAAGAAGGGGCAGAGTCCTGTACCTCCTTCCTGGCAGGGAGTGGGAGGGTGGGGATCCAGCTCTCTTCCTGGACGGTATGGAGCTTTTTTGCCCTGCTTCCTCCCCTCCCCACTGTTTCTTCTATTGTCCCCAAAAAAAAAAAAAAAAAAAAAAAAAAGGAAGTCATTCTTTAAAATACATCTTTGATTTGGGAAAACTCAAGCCAATGCCCTGGCTCAGGGGAGCAGGGTTGGTTATGGAGCTGAGGGGTGAGATTCCAGGCAACACCTGCCCTCACCTCTCCCAGGAACCTCTCTCAAGCCCAGCCCTGAGAAGCCACACCTGTGTGCTCAGCCTTGTCCCTGACTGCTGATTCCTCCAGGAATAGGTTCCTCCTACCAGACGCTTCCTGCCGGGGGCAGGAGGGACCGGGGCAAGGGGAGGTACTGCAGGTACAGCACAGAAGTGGGGGCCATGGCAACCTCAGCAGTGAGCGACAAAATGGGACAAGGGCAAGTCGGTGGAGCTTGGCTAGTGTGACCTCCAGGCTTGGCCCTCCACTTTCTGTGCAAACTAAGACCTCTGTTTCTCCATGTGTAGAGGGACTGAGCTGTGCCCTTGTTTCCCATCCTTAGGGAGCTGGAGGCCCGTGGCGGAGCTCATGGTTCTTGGTGGACTGCAGTTGTTTGCCCTTCCATCCGCTCTTATACCCGAGCTGCCATCTGCCTCTGCCAAGCAATTTTTCTGGACAGACTCTTCTCCTTGCCCTTTTGGGACCCCGACTCTGCAGGGAATGCTTAGCCTGTGTGGCTGCATCTGAGTGTGCCCGGGGCTCATCCCTGGCTCCTGGCTGTCCTCCTGCGGCCCTCTGCCCACCTTTCTTGGAGGGAGGAGCTATGTCTTCAGTGGTAGTTTGTTTCTTTGGGATGAGCCTGGGGTGGCATCAGGGTCAGAGAGAAAAAGAGGTGGGAACATGGAAAAGCAAGCGTGGGGGTACCAGGGGATAGAGAGGGAAACCCTTGAAAAAAGGGAGAAGGGGTACAGTGAGGAAAGAGATAAAAAGAGGAAGGGGCCATCCCCACCAGCCCCTCACTGGAAGGATCAGAGAATCCAAGAGGATTTTTTGTTCTTCTGTGACCATGGGCTAATTCCCACCAGGCCCAACGTGAAGATCATCCATGGGACATACTGTTCTTTCTTCTTATAGACCTAATGTGGCTGAGCTATTTTGGGCAACCATTTAAATAAAAGCCAATTTGACTATAAAGCAAAATATATTCCAGCAAATGACGGCAAAAGGGCAGAGCCTGGAAAGGGAAAGGAGAAAAAAAAAAAAGAAAAAAGAAAAAAACAGAGAAAGACAGAGAGAGGAGAGGGGGAAAAAGAAATTGCAAGGCACTCATTTTTTCTTTGTACTTTGTAATAAAAGAAATTCTCTGGCTGCTTCAAGTGACACATTAAAAGATGTATGTATCGTGGCTTTTAAAAACACAATTAGATAACACCTTGTCAAATACTTATATTCTTTGTTGACAGCCTTGAGCACAGTCACAATCGCGGCACAGCCACGGGGGCAGGTGTCTCCCTCTGACACGCTGGCAGCCGAGTCAGCCATTTTGCAGAAATGTTACTGTTTACCACTTTTAATCATCAATCCACATCTAGTCACAACAATAAGTCAGAAGGAGCAGTAAATTATACTTGTTCAGCCCTGATGAGTTTGAACTGTTTTGCTGAAATTAACTGAAGTAATTATCTATTTTTCTAAAGCTGCAAAAAGAAAAAAAAATGTAGTAATGTTTGGTGGGGGGAAAAAAAAAAGAAGAGGAGCTGAGAAGTAGTTGGCCGTGCAATATTTAAAGAAACTTTTTTTTTTTTCCCTTTTGGGGCTGGTGACCACATAGGTTAGATGAGGCTGTGTGATGAGACAGATTTCATATGCTATAATCTCTTTTTTTAGCTGAAAAAAAAATCATCTTGTAAAAATAAAAGCTTTTTTTTTTTTTTTTTTTTTTTTTTTTTTTTTTTTTTTTTTTTTTTTTTTTTTTTTTTTTTTTTTTTTTTTTTTTTTTTTTTTTTTTTTTTTTTTTTTTTTTTTTTTTTTTTTTTGCTAGTGGCTTCATTTCTCTAGCCACTTGAGTTGGTCTTTTGGGGGACTCCACCACATGCTGGGGGACCATTTCCTCTTGCATAGGACAAACTTTCAAAAACATAAGCTTTCTGTGATCTTAAGAAAAAGAGGAGGGGATTTTTGATTGTTACTTAACCCCTGAAATATGCCTGGCTGCTAAGTCTGGATATTTAGTCTTAGAAGACTTTGTCGTCTGTCCTGGACCAATCACGCTGCTGGTAGCATGCATGTGTGGCTAGAGGGTGCACACCTACCTCTCAGGGCTTGGACATTCGTGGTTTCACGGACTGGTTCCACTGACTATTGTGGTATAGTCTCCCTAGCACCTTGAGTTGTTGCTCCTTTTGAGTCTCATCTCCCCTGCTCTACATCGAGATGCCCAGGGCTTACGTCAGCTTGTGTGGGAGAGCCTCACAGGCTGTGGAGACAGATGCATAGCATAGCTCTGACCAGATAGGGTTTCCCCTTCTACAAAATGGGTCTCACGCCACCAACACGGTGGAGTTATTGTGAGACATGAGTGTGCTTTTATGATGGAAGTAAAGGTGATGATACAAGGCTCAACCCATAGGTGATTATGTCAGTCAGCTTTGTGTTGCTTCAACAGAACACCTGAGGCAAGTAAGTTATGAAAAGAAAAGGTGAGTTTGGCTCATAGTATTGCAGGTTTAATGTTGGAATGACATCAGCTCCAGTGCAATTCTGGGGAGGGTGGCAGATAGTGGCCTGTTAAAGCCAAAGCACATGTCAGAATGAGCGCTCACGTGTTGAGCCAGGAGGCAGAAAGAAAGGAGTGGAGTAGCATGATCCATTTGCACAGCACACCTCCGATTCCTTAGATCCCCCATCAGGCCCCACCTCCTAAAGTTTCCACCACCTCCCAATAGCACCACTCTGGGACTAAGCCTTTAACACACAGGCTCTCAGGAGACATTCGTTATTCAAACTATAGTAAGGATGAACATTAAATCTTAGCTCATACCTTGTCTTTAGTCTCGCTTGAACACAGGATAAAGTAATAAGTAAGGGGCACATATGCTGGTGTCCAACGCCGCATCTGAAACCTGGATCCTTTACTTTTTAGCTGTGTGACCTCAGGTGTGTTGCTTGCTTGCTCAGTCTAAATTTGAGTTAATAGCCCGTGAGCTGGGTAAAAGCATGTGTTGAGTAAGTCATCAGTGGCATAGCTATTGTCGCTATTTCTGTTTGCATATGCATACACGGTAATTGAGGTCAGGATGTGCTACCAAGATGGTGACCCTCCCTGTCACCTTCAGACTTAAGACAAGAACCTGAGCTGGGTCCCCTGGCCTTGACTTCTGGGCCCCTTACTCTCCTCTAGCAATCACATGGGAGTAGAGGAAAACTCCAAAGTATCTATCAACTCCAGCTCCTACTCAGGGGGCCTGACCTAGTTGCAGAAGTTTCCATTTAGTCATAACAGTCCCTTGTCTCATCTGAGTCACTTTTACAGAAGGAAGACTTGGGCACCCACTTTCTACCCAGAGAGAATCTCAACAGAGACCTGGGTCCCCATGGAAACGCCTCTACCTTGAATCACTGGAATGTGAACCCACCCTTTAAAGCCACATCACATATCCATCTTTGTCTAGATTTGTCAAAAGCCCATGGACTCCACTTTCTTCTTAATTTTATGGGCAATTAAGGCAAAATTAAAGCAAAACAAATGGTTAGGTATGAGGAAGGGAGAACGAAGCATAATTTCCCACTCCATCTAGCCAGACAAATCCAGAGAAAGACTGTTTACTGCACCGTGGGTAGACATGCTGATGCTACCCAGTGCATTATTTTCTAGAATTTGTTTTGGTAAACCAATAAAAATTCTAATCTGAAATTCTAATTAAAAATACTATATTTTAAATTAAATTTATGGATAGTAGTGGTTTATCTCATAGCCTGGCCTACAGAACCTATAGAACAGATGGCCCAACTCTTTAGACCTGGCCATTTGCATCACTTCACAAGAGAAGGCAGGAACTGAAGGTTCTTTTCTAATCATATGAAAAATGAGAGTTGCAAGTGCAGCAATGGAGTCTGACAGCAATGTCGGCACAGACTGGCCTAGTGTGGGGTTTTGGACATCACAAAGCATGCGTGTCTCGGCTTTCTCTGGCAACGTGAACATACTTTGCTCTATTCATGAGATGTTTTCTGGACTAATAGGAATTTCTTATTTTGAATTCCTGAAAAGATGTACAGTTCTTTCAGGAATTAAGTGGTAACTCCCCGGTCTGGATGTGAGTCTCTGACATAGCTTGCATGTGCTGTGTGTATGACAGAACCATTTTCACCAAGAGTTATTGGGGAGAAAGTTGTGAATCTGGTGCCGTATTCTACTCCAAAATGTTCCATGCTATTCATTGAGCTTAGTTACTAAAAGTCACAAACCAGAATGTGACTGAGGGATGGCTCAAAGCCAAGCTAAGGGTCAGGACCAGAGTCCCCCGGCTTCCCCAGCAGGCTGCCTGGTCTTGAGGATGGCAGCCTAGCATGGTGCTTCAGGGTTCTGAGCACTTTCTCAGGCTCACACTCCTTGTTGTCCTCTTTTATGAGCTGAGCATGCCCTTGAGGTGCACCTGAGGGGACTCAGCAAGGAGGACCTGGATGGGGATACAGCCTGACTGTTATCCCCGAGCTGATGGCTGGGGCTAAGACACTGCTGTCACATGCCTAGGTGCATCCCCTTCTAAGCTGCTCTCTGTCCTTCAGCAGCTGCTGCACCGAGAGTGGCGGTGCGGTGGAGAGGAGAGGCACTCTTACCAAGCTCAGGCCTCACACACTTTGATTTTAACTTTTTCTCCTGAGCACTGACCATAGGTCTCTGAGAACAGTTCTTCTGTTCTAGTAAATCCTTGCAAAGTGAACTCATTTTCTTTGTTGTTTTCATTCTTGATTAAGCAACTACTTTCTGGTTTTTACTTTTGGGGCTTTCTAGGGAAAATCTTTGGCCAAAGAGTCTCAACAACTAACTTCCAAGGCTGCGCTGAGGTCAGAATTGAGCTAAAAGAGGACTTTTCTTGTTTAGAATCTATGTGTTTCCCAGGAGAAGACACTAGAACTTCAGATTACAAACTTTAGGAGCTTTGAGGTGCAAGAGAGTTTATCTAGATTGAAATTTCTATTTGATGCATAGGAAAACTGAGTCCTGAGGAGCAGAGATTTACCCATGACCACATTCTCCACTTATTCCAAAAAGATTTGCCAAGTTTCTACTGAATTCCAGGCATCAATCTTGATGCTGGGGCACTGGCAGCAGACATACAGACTTGAGAGGTTGCACAGTGTTGTATTCTAGAAAATCTCCCTCCGGTGGTTCACATGGGGCTCAATGACAGAATCAAGAACCCTTACCCTCAGCTTTCTAGATACCTCTCCCAGGGAGAGAACCTTGTCCAAAGTTTTCAAAGTACCCAGGAAGTCCACGAATGTGGTCAGGGATGGCAGGAACCTGCTAACTTGCATATAAATAAAATTGGGATATATGTGCAATGGGAAAGAATTCACAGATGTCATTAGATCTTCAGATGGGAACCTGACTCCCAGGGATGCTAGATCCACTTCCTGAGATCCATCCCTGAGAAGTCCAAAACAATATGAGCATCTTGTTGACCAAGAAACCTGGCAGCTAGAAAGATAATTACAAAGAAACTTAAAAGGTTTTGTGCTATGAAGATACTTTCATGGAGAAGACCTGGGACTGGTGATTCCTGCCCAGTTGGACTGGGTGACACTGTAATCAGGAAGGGGAAGCAGTGAGTCAGTGGATGGGGCTTAGCAGTATGGGCAGAAATATTTTAGAATTAGTGAGTCAGAGAACTCTACTCCATGCTTCTGACCTCTGGCTCAAGGAGCGAAAACAGAGACTTTGAAAATGTTGCCTTTTAACAGTCTATAGGAAGTGAGGTCCACTCAGCCTCAGTTTACCCCAGAGCAGGAGATCCAGGCTATGAACACCACAATCCTCTCTTGCAAAGTGTCACTCCCACCAGTATTTTTTATCTGCAATGGTGACAGTATCATAGATTGACAGTGGTAGGTAGAGTCTTGAGTTCTCACTTTGATGCAATGATGGAGAACAGGAAGAGTGGTAGATATTAGCATCTGTTCTTGGATTAGATGGTTCATGTCTTTCCTTTCTTGAGCAAATATTTAGTAAGCATTTGCTGTATGCCCAGTTCTGTTTGAGTCAGAAGAGTTAAAATGGGGAGCAACGTAGATGAAGTTCTTGACCTTCTACAGTTCACCATGTGAATTTGTGGCATGCTGATACAGTACAAATACATTTACTTCTATTTAGCACTACCTTGAGAATCCTTGACAGCCAGATTCCCATGGATGCCCCAAAGTCATGCCCAGGTGGGTAATATTGCTCTTCCCATGATGTTAGCTTGCTTGTGCAAAGAAGTTGAGTCAGTGATGCTGAAAGCTCAGGGGTCATGGCTTGGCACCACCAAGTTACATCATCATCTTGCCATATAAAGGGGTCTAGTACAAGCGAGCAAAGTTCAACGGACAGTACTGTTGCAGGCTGGAAGGAGCCCAGGTACCCTAATCAGCACTAGTTCTGTGCAGAGGCAGAGAGGTGCTTTCTGCTTGAGATGTGGCTGCTATGACCTAGGATTTGGGGAGCAGGCTGTTGGCTGGGTTCTTTTGAGAGACCTTAATCCTGCCTTTGAAAAGCTGCTTAAAAATAATACTACTAAATAAATCTTCACAGTGGATGGCAGAAGCTAGACATCTGTTCCCATCCCCCAGGCAAACAAGAAGAGATTAGAAGCTGGAGTCAGATGTGTTAGTGCTCGTCAGTGGCATGGCCCATGAGGAGTGTCCAGGTGGGTCCTCCTGCTCCGGGTTCTGCTGACATCCTGACGTTGTGCTTTAGAGCACACACAGGCATGACCGTAACCACGTAGGCATCTGTGGCTTAGACACATGTTCAACATCTTCCAGGTGCTCTAGACTGGGGGCTTCAGGAGGAGAGGGAGTGTGTCCACTTTGGTCACCCCTGTGCCCCGGGGTCTGGCAGACTGCCTGAAGCAGAGTGGAAGCATTCAACAGATACATGTTTAGAAAATGAATGAATTAAAGGAAGAAAGGATGGATGAATGGATGGATGAATAGCAATATTCTGTGGCTACTGGGATTATACAGGCTTTTGGTGCCCAGCTGGTGTCCCCGAATCCATAGATCCTTCAGAACTGGCACAGATGGCCCAAAACTTTTCAAATCTTTTTTAAATGAACAAATAGAAGCCACATGTTTACCTATAAAATTACAGGTGGTGTCTGTTTCTTAAGCTACATGGAGGGCATCGAGGTATGCAATTTATTGTTATTATCTTCCTGTTGAACTTTACAAGTATTGCTTTGTATATATTAAAATACAATGTTAAAGTTCATTTTAAAAGTAAAACAATGAGGTACCACCCATCTTTTTTAACCACCCATCTTGCATACTAGTCATGGGAATAAAAATTAGTATGTCGTTACTGCTGAAGGGTGATTTTATTAAAATGGTACTGTACATAGAAAACTCTTTCATAAAAAGTAGATGTGATTTGATGCATCAATTATACTTCTTAACATTAATGGTGAGAAAATTATTAAATATGCAAACAGAATAAACCATAAAGAATCTCATCATTGTTATATGCAAGAATAATAATAAAAAGAAGCAGAAACAGATCTGAGGATGTAGCTCAGTGGTAGAGCACTTGCCTGGCACATGTGAAGTCTTGAGCTCAATCTCCAGCACGACAAAAGAGAAAAAAAAATGACCTAGACATCCAGGGTTAAGGATTTGTTGAACAACTGATAAGATACTAAACCAGCATAGTAGATTTCTGTGAATACACCTGGAAGTCTACCAGAAATAAGTTATTAAACTTTTAAGTAACAGAAATATTTACAAAGTTCATTTCTATAAAAATATGCACATTGCTAATACTTATATATATATAAAGAAGTATTTTGAAGTTTATATCCCAAGTTCATTCATGTACTTGAGTGTATTTTATGTTTTGCACATATTATGCTTGGAATAAGAAAAATATCTTCTTACTCTGGAAAATGCAAAATAAAATCATCATTTAGCCTTAAAAACAAGATACTGAGCTCATCTTAGATGTGCAGTGTTTTGGGTGAACATAAAATCTGCATCACAGGTTAACTGTTTTCTTTCTCCTCGTCACAGGCACTACTTGGTCATCATACATGCTTTCCATGGGTCAGTGTGGGAAAATGAATTCACTATTACATAACAAATTAACTCATCCTTAGTAGATAAAACCCATCAACAAATTTACTTAGTGAGGCTTAGGGGACACAGACAAGCAGAGTAGTTGATGCAAAGATTCCCAGCTCCCCAGGTAATTAAACTAGCACCTTGACCTTTCATACAAAGATACTGGTGTTCAGAGAGGTGAGTAACTTGCCTGAGGCTGCCCAGGAAGCTTGGGGCAGAGCCAAGATGCCATGGGCCCCAGCCCTCTATGCATGAATGGCTCTGCATGACAGGGAATCTGGAGAAAGAACACCAGACAGGTGACACAAAGTCCCTCCAGTGACAGCAGGCTTTCTCCGCATGCATCTGTGTGTCTTGTAGGTTGAAGCAGCTCACCCTGGTACAACTTTTTTTTTTAAATATTGGGATGGAACTCAGGTCCTTTGCACTGTTACACCCCAACTCACACACACTCTCTCTCTCCCTGTCTCTCTCTCTCTCTCTCTCTCTCTCTCTCTCTCTCTTAAATCTTGAGATTGGGTTTCTCAAAGTTTCTAAGTTGCTCTGGTTGACCTCTGACTTGTGATTCTCCCAGTTTGGCTTCTCAGAGTGCTGGAATTTCACCACTGGGCCCAGTTTATCTTGTTTAATCTCCACCTTCTCAATCTATTGGGTAAGGGTTCTGACAATCCCATTTTACAGATGAGGATGCTCACTCTCCATGGATTGGTTTGCAGGTTCCTGCTGCCAGTGCTGTGAGAGAGGTAATGGCAGGTACCACTGGTTGCCTCCTTTTGACATCAATATTCTTACAGGCAGGGTGAACTTCCGTCACCAGATTCTTGCCCTTTTTCTATGATCGCCCCTGTCCCATTGTCCCCTACAAGGATTCAGATAAATCCTGTTGCTTCATGTCTCAAATGAGTCGAATGGTTTCTCAGGGAGAAATGAGATTGACCACTGGCATGTTAGAGTTTGGAGGAGAGGAAACAAGAGTCAAGGTAGCCCATCTTAGAGGTCTTGAGCAGGGGCCACAGCCTTGTTATTGGCAAGTTGAAAGAGCAGATCTTACTAGAACAATAAGCCCGTGTGTCCCACAGGCCTCCCAGGTTTTTGAGGAGCACCTTTGCTTTCTGTTGGTGCTGGATGCTTTCAGTTGTCTTGGGCACCCTGTGGCCTGTGGTTTTCATGGCCACATGGGGGTTGCCCACCTGTAATGGGGTCCTTGCTTAGGGAGTGGTGATGAGCCCCCTGATGTTGGCAGGAACATACTGATCCCCCTGGCAGAAGCCATCTTACTTGGCAGAATGTTAGACAAGGCTTTCTTTGAAGGTTAGAATAGAAGTGAAAACCGAAATCTTTTCTCTCTGCTCTCTCTCTCTTTCTTTTTTCTCCTTTCACTCTTTTCTCTCCTCCCTTCCTTCTCCCTTCCTTCCTTTCCTTTACCTTCTTTGTTTCCTTCCTTCAAGATCTTTGCACTGAGCCACATCCGTAGTCCACTTTTTTTTTAAACTTTGAGACAGAGTCTCATTAAGTAATTAAGTTGCCCCAGCTGGTCATGAACTTGTGATCCTCCTGCCTCAGCCTCCTGCAGTGCTGGGATTATAGGCATGTGCCACCACACCAGGCCAAAGCGTTCTTTCTATTTCATACTCAGCAATCATCCCAAAAGACTTCTGCTCCTCTGGTCACCAAGAAGTGTGTGCAAATGGCTGTCCACCAGCAAGCAGTCTGCATCGGACACTAGCTTGGTGTCTGCCAATTCAGTGCTGCCACATTCCACCTGGAGAGAGTATTCAATCCCACATATGGAGAGCTCCATCCCCAAGTGACCCTCCTTCATTTGCCAGTTGAAAGCCTCGGGCTGTTTTACCTGTGCTTCTGATCATTTGACTATAAAATAGGATTCCTGTAAGCCCCTCTTTGGGTGTGATTAATTTTCTGGAGTGGCTCACAGAACTGCAGGATGTTCATCTTATGTTTGCCAGTTTACTATAAAGGAGACAGATGAAGACCAGCTAAGGGTGAGGCAGGGAAAAAGGGTTGAGGAGCAGAATGCACCACCTTCCGGGAACCTCCAGTGTTCATCCTTGCCCCTTGGCTTGCTATGGAGGCTTCATAACATAGGCATGTCTGAGTGAATCAGTGACCGATTTAACCTTGACCTTGCCTCTCACCTTACTGCATGTTGCAGAGGTGCTGCTGTTGAAAGTCTCAATCTTTTGATCCTGCTTTGGTATTTCTGGTGCTAGACTCTGTCTTGAAGCTACTTAGGGGCTGTAGCCATCAGCCCATTCATTAGCATAGGAAAAGACCCTTCTCACTTGGGGAAGTCCAAGGATTATAAGAGTTTATACCAGGAAGTGGGGACAAAGATCACAGCATCACAAAAGATAAGGACAGTTGTTCTTGGTCTTGTGTCACTGTAGATGCACAATGGAAAGGTCACCCTTTATGGGACACAGAGGGCAGTGGTCCTTGGGTGGGTGAAATGGATGCCTGTGTGCTCTGGGGAAGGACAAAGGGCCAGAGTTCTGCAGAGCAAAGGTGTGGACGTGAGTCTAGCTGGGCCCCTCCCAAGCTCTGTGGCCTTGAGAAAGTTAACATCTCCGTCTCTCTGTTTCCTGGTCTGTATCAAGAGGGTTGCATGATCACCTCTGTTCAAGAAAGAGGATTCTTATAATGTTGCTAAACATGGTGTCAAGGTCTAATTTGTTCTCATGGAATGCTGAAAGTGTCCATGGTGGAGAGACTGGAAACATTCAGGGGACAGGGACAGAACGGAGGGGCTGGCTGGAATGGAAAAGAGTAAAGAGAGTGAGGGCAGCACACAGGTCCCCCAGTGTGACACAGAGGGTACTGGCCAGGATTTGGGGCTCTGCAATTTCAGGCCAAATCAGCACATCACCCTGATAGTCTATTCATACATCTCTGGGCCCAATTTTTTCTCTATCTGCAAACCAAGCAGCTTGAACCTAATGACCCCTCCACCTCTTTAAAGCTCCACAGTATAATGATTTTTGCCAAACTTATTTATGAAAGATTCTTGAGTCAGAACCTCCCTGCACCTTCTTTGTGGCTGAGTGTGCAATAAACTCCTCTCAAATGATTTTTTATAAAGTATATGTGTGTGTCATTTTCTTTGTTTTAGAGTTTGTTTTGTTGGTAAAAAATGAAGCCTTGATATTGGCATTTTGTGGTGGAGATTTTTTATTAACATTTTCATTGTTGATTTTAATTAAGTCCAGTTTTGTCCATCAATAGCTTTCTTTTGCATCTCCTCTTTAATGAAACAATAGATTTTACAATGAAAGTAATATGCTGTCAGAAAAATATCCCCATGCATGTGTGTATAATATGGTAGAAATAAATATGTTCATGTATTTATAGTTCTATTATTTTTAAAAATGTGGCCATACAATAATCATACAAGAAAATTTTCTACCATGAACTTTTTTCCTGTGAAACAAATGAGGTAGATGTACCGACTTTAGTTTCAAGTTATATTATTTCCAGTTGCATAGTACTCTATTATGCTATGTTTGCTAATTTACTTAACTGACTCATAGTGATGCCTATTCATATAAGATACCAGGTTGTTAGTGAGGTTTTGTTACTTCAAGTAATACCACACCACATATCTTTTGCATATTTGTCCAATTATTCTTGTACAATAAATTAATAGAAGAGAAATCGTACTTGATTTTTTATACATTCTTGGAATAATATTCATAAAATCTTAAATGGCATAATTAGCATGAAAGTGGCCTTTTTTAAAAAAAAGTTTCTGACTAAAACTAATTTTGAAACTTGATAGAGATAATTATGGGCAGATGAAATGCATATCAACTTTGCATGGTGGCCCTTTGGCCCAGTTTGCCTTGACATCACAGGAGGAACTCACTTGGAACTCTTTCACAGGTAAACACTTTCAGGATAGTGAAGAGCTAGATGCTTTGCATGGGCATTTCAGGGGTGAGAGACCCAGGAACCCTGCCTGGGATCATCTCAGGCACAACAGAATGAGCATTTGCTGACTGGGAATCAGCTATGGAATTTCAGAAGAGCTGGCCAGGGCTAATACTGCCTGAAGTGTTTATGATGCCCCAGCTGTTTACCCAGCTGTGGACTATTTGGCTCCAGTGTATGATCTAGAATGAGCCATGTTGGCTTGTGGCCCAGGTGGCTGTAGAAGATTCAGATGCAGCACAGAGTCAAGCTGGGTGAGGTTTCTAGCTCTAAAGAACTGGACGCCAGCAGGTTGTAGATCTGGAGTCTTGACCACCGCAGTTCTCTTCATGGGTTTGCAAGAAACCCAACACAAATCATGAGGTGAACTTGGGTTGTGAAAGTCTCCTGCAATCCTCTATAAAGGAGAGGTGCTATTTTGTGCCCTCTGACTTTGCAATCAACTTCCTGAACACCAAAAGAGTGGGCATAAGAATCAGAATATCACTAAGGAGCTGTAGAAAGAAACTAGAACTGTTGTGTGATCACACGGGACCAGTGTAGAC
>RJWM01022436.1:0-33722 GCA_004363535.1 Dasyprocta punctata | reverse complement strand
AGAAATCAATGCTACATTACTATGTATTCCCCCCATTATCTTATCTGTTATTGGTTTTTCAATACTATCTCGTTTGACTATATTTGGCCAATTGGTAAGGACATTTACTTAGTTTTATAAGACAGAAATAGTGAAAAGAAGGTCAAGGCCACCAGTGTTTGACCTATAGTAGATTCAATAGAAGTACTTTCTGTTCTAGTTATTAACTTGAAAAGAGTACAAACTGCCATTAGTAGGAAGATCAACTAAAATAAGTAAGAAAAAAAAAGGGACAAATTATACCTATAATCCAGGCAAAGAACTATAAATATGGAATCACTGCTGGCTTCTGAACAAGGATAATATTAAAACTTTTCCTAGACACAACTGTTAATCCCAGTTACTTGGGAGGTTGAAGCAGGAAGATTGAAAGTTTGAGGCTGGTGTGGAAAATCTAGCAAAACTTCATTGCAAACAAAGAAAAAGAAAAGAAACTCTAGAGAAACATTAATCTCAAATAATAAGTGATGAGAGATTGGGTACCTACAACACTATTTTAAGAGATAGTTCTATGGAGATACAATAGGACCCATGAGCAGATGGATTAACTATAGGAGAAAGAGGAATCAAAGGCAATACTAAGGTTTCTGCTTCAGACACTGAAACTTGCTTGCCACACACAGAACTGGGATAATGAGATAGTGTGTGTTTTGCAGAAAAGGCAAAAAATAATAATAAAATGAATTTCATTTTGGATCTACTATTATCTGATATCCCAGCAAAACTCCAAGAAATATTGTCAGAAAATCCCATTCCACAATGGTAGAACTAATCAATATGAATGAAAGTTGTTTTTCACTTTATTTTATTTGCAATACTAACAACTGAACTCAGGTTCTCACTCATACTAGGCAAGTCCTCAGACTTTTGTGGGGTTTTTTTTCCCTTAAATTTTGAGAAATGGTCTCACTAAGTTACCCAGGCTGGCCTTGAGCCTACAATCTAGCCTCACCCTTCCTAGTAGGTCAGATTACAGGTGTATCACCACTGTGACTAGTTTAAATGTGATTTTTTAAATTGGGAAGTTAGGGATTACAAAACAGAGTCAATGAGAGGAGGATCCATGTACTAAATCCTAGCACATTCATATTTCTGCTAGCCACTCTTATATGGCTGTCATACAAATATGACTTGAAAACAAAAGCAGGGCCAGGGATTTAGCTCAGTGGCTTCACCGCCTGCCTGGCAGGCATGAGGTTGTGAGTTCGATCCCCAGTACCAAAAATAAAATAAAATAAAAAAAGAAAAGAAAAGCAAAAGCTAGAGGACATAAGAAAATGGGATAATTAAGCACCCTATGGGGACAAAGACTAATTATTATCTCTACTGCTTCCATATTTTCTAGTTTTTCTTTTGTTTTAGGATTTGTCCCCTACCCCATTCCCATTCTGCTAATGTGAAACTGAAGGAATAAAAAATAAGCTATGGCAAAAGTATTAAACAGAAAAAAACTGAAGGAGAAAAAAATCATCCAATAGTATGGTAGCGATAACACAAAGGATTCATTATGTGCTACCTATGTGCCAAATACTATACTAACCTCTTCACAATGCAGAGATTAAAGTTCATTTTACATGAGTAAGGAAGTCAAGAACATAAAAAACAATTGTCTGGAATGCATTAAGAACTTGAATGCTAAAGTTAGGCAGACTCAGCTTCATTTGAATCTCAGTACCAAAACTGGTAATACCCAGTCTTCATTCCTAAATTTATTAAGGTATTTATAGAAATTAAAGAAGAAACATGTATATTTTTAAAAATCACTAGCACAGATTTGTCATATGCAGGCTCTCTATAAATATTAGTGTCTTCAAAGAATCAAGTGAAAGTCTCCTCTCTGTTCATAACTAACCTCCACAGTAGTTTACTTTCCCTAATTGATTTTAAAATTTAATTATCCAAAGTTAGATACTGAATTGCTATTAATTTAACTAAACAGTACCACTTAAGAGGGCTAATCATAGCTAACTGTGAACTTAATTTTTTGCATAAACCACTCACAGTGTTTGTGTGGTTTTATATTGGAAAGTGATGCTCTTCTCAAGTAGTCAGTGACTGCTCTTCACAATATGTAGATTTAAATTTGAGACCTCAAGATAAAACTACCAACATCCAAAGGGCATGAAATGCATTTATAGATAGATCTGTCTGCTTCTGACCCTCATCACTGTCTATCTTGCAGGGAATGTTATGCATTTCATCTATATACAGTGGTCAATTAGATAAATGAAATTCTTCAATTCTGAAATAATTCAAGTGAAAAGTAAAAAAGGTATCAGCACTTTTGTAGTATTAAAACAGACCTTGTTGTTCCCGCATAAAAAGGAAAATGACAGGAAAATCAATAGAAATCCCTTTTTAAAAATGTGAACCAGGAGCCTGTACCCCAGTTACTCAGAGGGTAAGGCAGGAGGATGGCAAGTTTGAGGCCAGGACAACTTAGCAAGATCTTGTGTCAAAACTACCTACCTACCTACCTACCTACCTACCTACCTACCTAAAAGGGCTAGAGATGTGGTTCAGTGATCCCTGGCTTCAATTCTCAATACCGCTGAGGAAAAAAAAGAGTGTAGAAAAAAACTAGAACTACAGTGCAGCTTTGGTGACAAAACTTGCAAGAATTAAGAAAAATCGAGAGAAACAGAATTTTGGCTTACATGGAATGCTTTCTCTGCAGATCTACCAACAGGCTTGATGAAATTCTTCCCGGAAGGGTAATACTTGGGAGGGAAAATCAAGTCACAGAGTTCAGGAGCTTCTAGATCCCATAATATTTGTGGAATGTGTGACTTTGAATGACCTTACTGAGATGCTTTAGGAAAAACACAAAAGCAATTTTAATGCTCTTGCTATATAATGCCCAAAATAAAGCTTTGAAAATGTCTTATTTTGTTTATTTAGACACAATTAACTTACAATTCTTAGTTATTACCTAAATTGGGTTTAAACAACTCATCTCTAGTGAAGTTGAACAACTTGTCTCTAGATTGGTCCATGTTGAAAGCTAAAAATTTTACTAGTAATTTCACTTCTTTTCAATAGAAGAAAATCAAATCAGATACAGTATTGGAGAGCGCCTTAGAGTTTACTCAGCAAACACACTTTAACTGTGGGGTATATTGCATTAAGCCCAGCAATTAAGTTTCCTGTTGCTTTTCTTTTGCTATTTCAAGTGGTTCTAATAAACAGCCACAAGAGAGTGCTCATAAATCACTCAAAAGTAATAGTAAAAATGCTTTTATGTGGTTTGAAGAATGTTTCTCCAAATACGTTTGGTTTGTTTTTCTACACATATACATGATAAAATTTCCTTACAGACCACGGATTTTCAAGTGCTGTCCTGCAGAATTTTAGTGCTTGTTTTTCACTGCTGAGAAACTTACCAAAACTTGCTCATCAACAAAGTAGCAATAGAATAAAGGGCTATTCCCCTTACATGTTTTCTCTTCTCTTACTAAGATTTGGCTAAAATTCAGCATTGTTGGTAGCACTCAGAGCTCATCATTGATGAATTCTGCAACTTCCTTCACAACACTAGGATAGAACTACTATAATTCTCTACCTCCAAATTGCAAAGCAATATATAATTATATTTTGCGGTACCATCTAAAGTAGTTGCTTCAGGGCTTGGGCAGTAACTTGGTGTTTGAGCATTTGGTTAAAGTAGTTGCTGGAGAAGGCTACAGTAGACTATGTTGTTTACAATAAGAAAACATGGATACTATACTTCATTACAAAAACAATTTCATGTCAAGATGTCAACGTAGCCAATCCATACAAAGGAGAAAGACCACATTGGTATGCAGTAAAGGGAGGACTGAAAATAATCATTGCAGAAGACATCTAGAAAAACTCTCCTATATAACATGGATTATTTTCATATTAGTATTCCCAATTTGGAAAAATGACATGAGAATCTTAATTCGAGATTACAAGTAAGCATCTCTCTACTGCTTTGTCTCAGATCTTCCTCCTCAATAGCTTCTCAGGCAGAATGTTTGCCAAAGCATGGGAGCTAGGGGGTTAAACTGGGGCCTCTTACTAGGCACTGATCAAATTAAGTTCCCACAGCTATGTAACAGTTCTTTTCTAGGAAAACCAAACCCATGGCACTTCTCAACTAGAACTGAAAGGACAAAACATAGTTGTAGAAGAGGGTTACGGTGATATAATAACTAGCAGTCAAAGATTAAACACATTCTACTTTATATTCTTTAATGTAATTAATTTACTACGAAAATTCTACCTTTATTTAAAAAACAACCAAAAAAAATGCCATGCACAGCTGTCTGTATACCACAATTTTCCATTTAGCTCCTATTGTATAACTCACCATTTCAGGATTTGATTGTTTGTCTCCACAGTTTAAGGTTTTGTTCCATTACCATTCACACCCCACTGGAGCTCACCTGTTTAGATCCAAGTCTGACTTGGATTTACTATTACTTACATTTTTCTCTATTTTTGTTAGTAATAATTTTTTCCTATATATACTGGGAAAAATTTAAGACTCTGGAGAATCTTAGTATGTGAATCTGCTTCTTCAGAAGATAAGTGAAATAGCATACTCTACAAGAGAATGTACTAGTTTGCATTTAAACAATTTTCAGCTTATACCCTAACATCTATGCAATCTTGGTCAATTTACTCACAGTAAGTCTCAGTTTCCTTTCTGGTATAATGAAGATGATAAAATGACATTATCTCATAGTCTGCTTATCAAGATTAAATTTTTAAATGTATGTCAAATGATCATATTACCAAACATAAAACATTAACTGCTTCCTACCAAGTTCATTCTGTAAAGCAGGCCAGTTATGATGCATCTACATATTATTTTTCAAAATGACTTATGAAGCTGCTACTTTTGAGTATAAGAGTATGAAGTTTCATTAGCACAAACTGAATAAATGCCTAACAGGACAGAAACAATGACTACAGACAAAACAGCAAACAATCCTCTCTGCTTCGAGTGCATAGGACCATCCCAAACATAAGTCAAACTACAGTTTGTGCTTTAATAAAAGCCATTTATTCTCCTAAGGTAAAGAAATGGAAAACTATTGAACAAAGAAGGAACTGACCGTTTTGACAATATCGTGTGGAGACAGTAAGACAAGGAAGCAGATTGAAATATTTCACATCCTATGATCTAATACTGTCGTAACTTTACCAAACGAAATTCTCTAAGTATTGAGTGATTTGAATAAAAAAGCAGTTATTTATTTTAGCTTTTTTGTTGTTCTTAAACTACTTTTGCTTTGTTTCTTTTTACCTAATAATCTCTAATAGAAGTTAAACTAAGAGGTTATTTATTTATTGATTGATTGATACCGGGGATCAAACTCAGGACCTCGCGCTTGCAAGGCAGGCGCTTATGCCTTTGAGCTAAATCCCCAGCCACTAAGAGTATTTTTAAAGCATGTAAATGCTCTCAGAATATTTTTAATTATCAGATATAACCATAACATACTGTCTCCTCACAAACTTGTGTCTGCTTATTGCTGTCCCAATTGGTACTTATTTATAACTGTAAAATAATGGAGGTGAAAAAAATCAAGAAAAAAAGTCAAACTGCTTTCCAGCTATAAATAACAGATACATGAAAAATCATATTAAAACTGCCATCTTAAAAGCTAGTGAAAATAATTACTCCAAATACCCGACAAGTGAATTTACTTTAATGCCTTTCTTTCAATTTTTACAAAAAGGTATGCATTAAGGAATGCACATTTATAGGCCTTAAAAAAAAAACTATATTACCTCAAAGGAAATTTGTTAAATATATAAAATTCAGAGCCCTTGAGGGTAGATTTATGAAACACTGCTTTCCCAGTTGTTTGTCCTGAATGCACTAAATAATTACTCCTGTATTTGCCTAGGTAAAAATATTCTTACACTGGTAAGATGACTTTAGCCAGTCCTATTCCTCTGGACCTTCCAGGATCTGCCTCTGGTGGCACACTATTAGATTCCAGTGATGCTCCTATGTTTGTTAATACTATAGAAGTTGTCCAATGACACCCCTCATAATACATCAACACCCTCTTTCTCAAAATCCACTCTCAAAAACAAAAATCTGAGACACTATATATCCTGGAGTGAGCTAAGTACATCTCCAAGAATATTTCTTATTCCATATTTTATCCCCTAAGAGGAAGTATAAGTGGTTTTGTATGTTAAAACAAGAGGGGAAAATTTCAGCAAATTGGTTTGTATAGTTTTACGTAGTTCCTCATCTTCACCCCCTCTCCCCCACCCCACAATACTAGTCCTTCTTGCAGTTATTGCTTTAACCTTCTGGTATTCATCACAAAGAGTTTTGGAGACAGAAATTAAAACCATTCATCTGTTTTAAATTGCTCATTTATAAACTTAAGTAAAACTTATAGTATTTGCAAGTTTAAAAAGAAAAAAATCATTAAGTAAATTCCCAGAGTTAAAATTATTTTACAACAATTACATTTGAGCAGACAGAAGTTAATATATTTTAACCATAATTGCTCAATATTTAGATAATGGCAGATTGCTAAAACTTTAATAAAGTTTGAAGATATTCCCATGTATATGTAATTTCTTGAAGTGTTTATTTCAGTTTTGTATTAATAAAATGAAGATGCGGGTGAAGAAAAGAGAGGAAAGGAAAAAAAATTATGTAGGGTTGAGATGCATATAAAGAAAACAAAGACTGATCCAATACAGAGAATAATTAAGGAAGATCAGGCATATAGGTTGGGAGATAGTAACGTGCTAAAGCAGGATGACAGTGGATCAAAGAACTTTAAGGCATATCTTTATACCAAGTGATCAGTAAATACTACAAATTAGGTTTTTCAGAAATGCAGACATACTCATACCTCACTGCCATTGGCTAACTTCTTATCAGCACACACTGCCTGGAGCCAAACATATATTTATTTATGAAACATCAGTATTAAGCCACAAAAATAGGTTTAAAATGCTAACCTTATCTTTTATCTAGCTATTAAGTGTTTCTATTAATCATGTAACTACTGTAAATTTCCAACTTAACATATCTATTCCAATATTCAAAAGAATAAATATATTTGTACTTCTTTACACTTAATTTTATACAAAACAAGGTTTTCAGACTTCTGAATTTCCATAGCAACACTAAACAAGCCTCTACTCTAGTAATGATATAGCTTTAGTTTCACAAAATCTGAATGATAGTAGCTTTCTGAGATCCTGGGTAAGATTAGGAAGAGATTGCTACAGTTTTTCACTTGAAGTGGGACCATCTGTCCCACATAAATCTATCAATTAAAGTTTGGGAAATTAGGGGAGAAAAGATATTCATTCAGAAACATAACCATAGTACTACAGCCTTTTCATAGTTCACTTTCCCTGGAAGAACACTTACATTGGATGTTTATGTCACATACTATCTTGATATAAATAAACACAGGAAACTTTGTAATTCGAACTTGTACAGTTAAGAAAAAACAGCACCAGAAGCTAATACACACACACAATACATCTTCACTATAAACTACCGTTGTAGTGTCTGCTTGGATGTGAATATTTTGAAGATCTCTGGGAGCTAAAGGGAGGAGAAAATAATATTTTTAAATAAATAATTCCTTAATTGAATAAGCCAGCAAATTGAATCACTGTGTTGTTAAAAATAAAACCAGGAAAAGGTAATTAAAAGAGAAAACTTCAGAGCTTTAATGGAGAATTACAGAAGTTCATGAATAACCAAAAGTTATCTAAGTCCTACAATTTTGCAAACAACAGATATGATTTATTTTGCAAAGATTTTCTTTTAAACTTTCCCAGGCATTTGAGTACAGGCTCTTAGTCATAACTAAGAATTACTTCCCAAATAAGTTCCATATGTTATACCTCTCATCCTGATCTTTTCAAAATCCAGATCTCGTCATAAAAACTATCGGCCAGTTTTCCACACTGTTCAGCTGTCAAAATCCTTTCTTATGAAATGAGGTAAAGAACTTCTTTCAGTCCTTTCTGTGAGGTCTTATATCATGTAAAGGAGTACTACGTCAATATGAGAAATATTCTCTTCACAACACATGACAAACAACATAAAAAATACACTTCCTTAATCCCAACAGAGTATGTCCCAACAGAAAACACAATAATTTTAAAATATTAACAGATAACTTCTTTTGGTCTTACCTTCAGGCCATGGGTTGAATCAGTTCCAGTTCAGAGAACCACTTAAAGAATGTTTAAGATTTTTCTCCAGAAAACAAAGCTTGCAAACTACTTTTCTTCCACACAGCCTGAGACATCCAGACTCTCCTGCATCCATAGTGATGCCCACACCTGACACCATACAAAGTGCTAACAAAATATTAGGCAATATCTCAATCATCTCACATAATTATGAAAAGATGTGGAACAACAAAATCACTCAGTTCTCTTCTTTTTTACCTCCTGCTGAAACATTAAGAGATACTTACTATGATTAGTAGAAAACTTAGCTCCTCAGAAGCCTAATTTACATGATTAGGAAGACAAAACCCAATTTCCTATCTCATTGCTACCCAAGTTCCCAAACAATCCTGACAACAAAACAATCACCTGAATTCCCACTGTCAACATTCACATCCTGCATGTGACCATCTGTTTTTAGTGATGTCCTAAGATATTCTAACATAAGTTGTCCTTTCACTAATGTAATAATTTATTAAATTAATGTAACTAAATTACTTAATATGAATGAAAAAAATGAATCTTTTCTAACAAT
Organism: Dasyprocta punctata; assembly: GCA_004363535.1. NCBI lineage: Eukaryota > Metazoa > Chordata > Mammalia > Rodentia > Dasyproctidae > Dasyprocta > Dasyprocta punctata. The sequence continues at coordinate 24,946 of RJWM01022436.1, read as the reverse complement.
TCAGGAACACAATAAAACTGAGCATTACAACCAGCAAAAGAAAAACAATTTTGCATCCTAACATAAAGACACATAATGAAATCAGTACACCTTCCCCTGAAGCCTTTACCCAATCCCTACCTTGTATGTCATTGTGAGAGCATCCAGGTTCTCTCAATGGCCTGTGACCTAGGTGGATTCCCAAGAATTCTTTAATTTCAGAGTAAAAAGGGCAAAGACAGACTCATTTATCTAACATTTTAAGATAAGAAAAACTCTACTCCCTATTAATGAGTCAGTGCATTTTCATGCCTCAAGTATCAGGTGAAGGTGAAGGCTTACAAATCTTGTGTACAACCCATTTTTTGTTGAGCTCCTTAGCCAGGAACTATTGGTCTCATTTCTACTATACCTCAAAAAATACTCTGAAAACAGATCCCAGCCTTCTCCACTTTCCTGATGAAGTGAATGGCACCAAATTTAGCCAACTACCCAGTCATCCTGGACCAAGACCTTGCTACCCTTTCACATCCAATCCACCAACTCCACACTACAACATCATGGATTCCATTGTATCTCTCTGGAACTACAGAAATGCCTCTACACATCTCCCACCACCCAGCTTCACAACTCTCTCATATCTTAACTTTCAAAAGAGCTGCCAGAATGTTCTCTTAGAAAGCAGTATATGTTACCTCCCAGCTTTGATCATCTGTCTACAACTTTGTCTTAGTTACTTTTCTCATTGTTAAAGACAAAGTACCTGACATGCCAAGTTAAAGGAGAAAAGGTTGATTTATTTCAAAGTTTGTAGAGGTTTAAGTCCATAATCGGCTAGCTCCAAGGCAAGGTGGTGTGGCAGACAGGCATTGCAGAGGAGAAGCAGTTCATGGTAGGCAGAAGGTAGCAAAACAAGGGATGACCACAGCCCTTTCTATCCCTTATATCTTATTCAGGCTACTTGGGGCAAGTAGCACTCACATCCTTAATCCTAGGGCCCTTGAATATACTTTTGCACTGCACTACTGCAGTGGCACAAATTCAAGATCCAGCCACCTCTGAAGAAGTCTCATCTATGACTGCATGAAGCTTTAGGGGGACATCTAGACATAAGCCATAACAAGCCTTCAAAATAAAAGAACTTCTCAGGCACATATCCAAAAACATTTAATAAAGGAGCCTTTCTTTGTCATCTATTAACCATTCTGCAGCCTCTCACACAAGAGATGTCTTTGTTTCTACCCTATAACATGACTTACAAGCCCTAGTTCACACCGTGAGTTTTTCCAGTTCCTATTTTTTACAGTTCCTATCCAAACACTCTTACTTACCTTTTAAGCCTCAGCTCAAGTGCATGTCAGTCTATCCTCTCTAGCAGTCATGAGTAGTTTTAAGGAAATGTCTCATAGCACATGAGGGAGTATCTTAGGCATACAACTGTCAGCTAAAAATGCGTATCTTGACACAAGCCTATTAGTTGGAAGTAGAGGAAGAGGTGGAGGAAGGAGCTGGAAGACAGGAAAGTTGAAAATAGGAAATGCCAAAATTAAGCTTAAATGATGAGTCACAATGGTGGACTTCTTACTCGTAAAAACTAAATGCTATTTCCTATACAAATATCAGTTTCATTCTCAAACAACAGTCTATCCATTCATACATTAACTGAGTATGAGGTATTCTGAGGAACTACTAAACAAGGAAAGAAAACCCTTGAAGTAGATGTATTCTTTTCTTCTTGGGTCTTTTGGGGAATGAAAAAATTTTAACCCACAGTGAATGTACTGTATCTTCTACTTGGGCATGCCAAATTACACAGTTATTTTACATACACAAACAAAAGGCTAATGACTTCAAATTTTCACTACTATTTTAAAAAAGTGAATGGGTAACATTAACTTCTGTGACTTACTTAGCTTCTTTATCAACTTTATAGTTACCATTTTAGAAATAAATCTTGAGTAACCAGTAAGGATAGGGTAGGAAGATGGGCGTAGTAAATGATCTTTGGCAAAATAACCTATATGCACAAATTTATTAGGGATGAATAAAGAATGCCTGCTTTCCTATCACAGAATTTGCCTCACTACCCTGTGCCAAAAATTCAGTTAGGTTTATAAATGACCTTGAAAGAATGAGTAATCAAAAACACAGCTTCTAGTCACCTTTGAGCTTACCAGTCAGGTAACACCCTACCCACATTACTGACATATAGTGTTATATTAGCATGTTACAATTAGAGCACTTGAGAACAAGGTAAAAACAAAAGCAAGTCTAGGCCAAATTACAAAGTAGATAACATTTGCATTCAGAAAGTGCTACCTTCTAGACTACCCTTAAGTAGTTTTGTTTGGACTTTACTCTAATGTATTCATGCAGACCGTGTACCACCAACAGTCACCTCCTTTCTTGTCCATTGTAGCTCCTCGTCAAAGACTATGATTGCAGGAAACTATGACCTATGCATTTTCAACCATTACCACCTAAAGCCTGCCAGTAAAATCTTATTAATCCTATGGCATCTTTCATGAAGTCCTTATTCCATGCTTTTGAATAACTAGTAAATCTGATAATTTGTGCTGGTTTACTAGTAGGGGCCAATATGCTTCAGGTGCCTTAACACTAATTACCTTTAGGACATGTAAGATAGGAAGAAAATACAAGAATGTGTTTTAAGCATCGTGGATGGTCAAGTTAGAGAAAGCTGGGTTGGTTAAAAAAAAGTAGTTACCTGCTCTATCTACTATGTATGGGAAAACTTCAATGGGTTCTTACCTGAAACAACTGCAACTGTAAATTAGTATCAAGCTAACACGCATTAATGCTTCCCTTCTCAGTTTACATATACAGATGATGGTGAATATAAGAACAATAGGTATATGTGTTCAGTGACAGTTACTGTCCAACAAGAGGCAAACTGAGACTATACTCATCAACTTTACAGGTGAAAATTTAAAATCAACCATGAAATGATGTAAATTGAAGTCAGATGTTTTGAGTTTCATTTATGTAATTGTTGACATCTAAAATGTACCCTAAAATTCTCATGAGGCTTTTAGAAGGTAACTGGATCATGGGAGCATAGATAAATATGCTGTTGGGAGATAAAACATGAATGGAAGATATGACCTAGAAAGGTATATTCTTGTTCCCTTCTTCTGGTGGTGTTTGTTTTGTTGCTGTTGTTTGTTTGCCCCCACATACCATCTCTATCTCTTTGTGCTGCCTAGTTGCCAACAGGTGAGTAGGTTTTCTCAGCCATGCCCAGAGCCAAACAATCATGGATTGACTCTTCTGAAAACTGCGAGTCAAAACAAATATCTCCTCTTTTAAATTGACACTGTTGAATATTTTGTCCCAGCAAAGAGAAAGTGTTTAATACAGAAAACTGGTACTGTTAGTAGGTTCCTTGCTATGAATGGACCTGAAACCAGGCAAAACTGTAAGACAAGATCACAATTCCTGCTAACGGCCCCTCAGAGGTTAATGCATAAAGCTGTGAGAGTAAAGCCAAAGGTAGTGATCTCAGTGAGGTGGTGATGCCAGAAATGAACATCTGTGATCAGGAAAGCTACAGGCAGTGAGGAAAACCAGCCCAAGACAGAGGCCACATGGGCTGCAACCAGCCAACTCACAAGAGTGGGATTGCCCAAGTCGTTTGGAGCTCACACCTTACCAAATCTTGCTATGGGTGCTTGGGCTTAGAAATAAAAGATTTGCTGTTTGCCTTGGTGAGTTTTGGTCTATCTCTGTCTGATTCCTTCATATCTCCCTATTCCTCCCATTTGTAATGAGAATGTTTACGCTGTGCCACTGCCACTGTGAGTTGCAAGTATTTAACTTTCCTTTAGATTTTTAAAGAGGCCCACAGATATGAATTTGCCTTGAGTCTCAGAGGACAGTTTGAATTTAAGACTTTTCAGTGATTCTGAAACTATTAAGACTGGGGTGGGTAATTCTTAGAGATGGACTAAGTACATTTTGCATAATGAAACAAACACTGAGTCTTTTGGGGACCAGGGGTGGAATAGTAAGGTTTAGGTCTAAAATGTCTCCCGAAAGGCTCATGAAGACTTCATAGCTGAATGTGTTGGGAGGTGGGGACTGACTGGAAGAAGCAGGTCACTGGGCTTATCACCTTAAAGAGTGTATTCACTGATAGCCTTTAGAGGAAACTACCACAACAATAATAGAAACCTAAAAGATGAATGCATCAGCTACCTTTTAAAAATGCTCTCTCTCTCTTTCACCCTCCTAAGTGGCAGAGCATTGGGGGATGGTAGTAACCTAGGTCATAGTTTCCTTATTTGACATGTTCTAAAATCAACTTACATAGTCAAAGACATTAAAAACAATTAATATATTAGATATGTACTATTAGCATTATAAAGTTATATGATTCAGACTTATGTGCTCTGTTACTGGATATAAAGGCCCTTGTATTTGTGTTCAAAATGCAAAATCTCATGTAGTCGCTTGAGCTACACGTGGGAGGAAATCTTCAAGGCACACAGGAACAGCTTTGAAAATCTTAAAATTCTTCTTTGAAAAATCCCCAGAGTAGAAACCACTGCTACTGATCATAATGTGGCAGACACCTTATGCAAGCTGAGATAAAGAAGGGAGAATTGCCTTGTGATAGTTTTTAGTAAGGGACACATCACCATTTTGTACCAAATGTCAGAAATACTTAGTTATTTTAAAAGACTGTGGAAGGCACATTTGCAGTATCATCTAGTATAGTGTTCCAAAGTTCCTTCTTCCTTTTCAGCATTGTTTCTTTCTTCATAAGCACTAGATAAATGTAATTTGCATGGTGGTATCTGCCTATAATTCCAGCATTCAAAATCTCAGCACTCAGGAGGCTGAGACAGGAGAATTTTGAGTTATAGGTTAGCCTCAGCTACATAGCAAATTCCAGACCAGCCTGGGCTACATAGCGACACCCTGTCTCAAAAACACTACAAACAAACAGACAAAAACTCAGCACTGAATATTTGTTATCACCTTGTTAAACGGTAAGAGATATGCAGCTACCATAATATAGTTGTGTCTGGCAGATGATATTTCATGCTCACATACTATACTATACTACACACACACACACACACACACACATATGTCCCAGAAGACATAGTATTTTAAAGTATTACACATAATACATGATGGCTGCCTTTGTCCTTGGGACAGCAGAAAAACTGAAAAATATTTCAAAGACTAATTTTTTAAAAAAATAGAAGGCAGTAAAGCTTCTTAAAAACTGAGTTGTGTTACCCATTAACATGCTGCAGTCTTCTGTCATTTACATTCTGAGAGATGGAAGCAATTTTATTGTTATATGAACACCACAGAGCATATTTACATAAACTAGATGTCGTAAGTCCTTTAGACAGGGCCCCTTAAAGCAATCAAGCAATGTGCTAAACACAAGATACATGAAATTGCTGTAGGTGTAAGATAACACACTATTATCCACATATATAACATATGTATGCTTATAAGTATGCTCTAAAATGATCAAAAGTATAATAAAATAATTTACCATCACTATCAAACAATTCATATGGTCCATGAGTGCATATGCTGTCTTAGTTACTTTTTGCTCGTTGCCGAAACAAAATACCTGACGCCCAAAGTTAGGGAAGGAAAGGTTTATTCTTACAGTTTCTCGGGAGTTTCAGTCCATAAAGTGGGCTCCAAGGCAGCATGGGATGACGGGGCTACAGTTCATGGCGGCTGCAAGCTGCAAGCCGCAATCCGCGCTGGCGAGAGAGAGAGGGCGCGGAAGCCGGGAAGCAAGCAAGAGGAAGACCCGCCTTCCCTTATACTGTATCTCAGCTCCACCCCTGGGCGGGTGTAGCAGTCACGTCATTAATCCTGGTGCTAGACAACAAACTGATCACAAGCATCAGACTCAGCCCCATCAAAAGTATGAGGACTTGGGGGTACATAGCATATCCTATACATATGCTATATTTAATACAACTGGTAGCACTGTAGGTGTGGTTAAACAAGCATCACCTGGATAGTACGTGATAGTACTGTGTTGTGCTACAACTACATGACAGGTGGCTATGGAATTACTAGAACATGGGGACTTTTCAGTCTATTATAACTTCATAGGATCTCTGTCAAATAAGTGGTCCAACATCAAATATCATTATGCACTGCAAGGCTGTAAAATTTTCTCTTTTCAGGGACTGATGACTCAAGAGTTGATTTTCAAGAATAATAAAAAATTACATGCTTTTTAAACAGGCTAAATGTAAATGTTTCTTTCTCTTTTATTATTTTTACACTAATATGTTTTAAAGAGGATTTCCAAACATCTTATTAAGATACTGTAACACAACCAGATTTAAAAGAAAAAAATCAGATGTTGTTTTTAAAAATACAAAGTGAAAAGAACAAAAACAGAGAAAAAGTGAAGTGAAAGAGCAAACAGATATATGTCTGAGGTCGTACAGGAGAAACAGAGAAGCAGAAATTCTGCTCTAAACACATCAGTATCTGTAGGTAGCAGGGGATCAAAGTTCTGTCCTTTATTTCAGATGGTATAAACTAATAAAATGCTTCATTATTACCACCTCTGTATTACCAAAAAGGTGGCAAAAATCATTAAATGTTTGTTCCATCGAACATGATTTGTTCAGGACATTTTATAAATTAACTGAGAGATATCAAAAATATTCCTTATTCTCAGTGGCTTAAGCGCCTGTTTGGCAGGTGCAAGGTTGTGAGTTTGATCCCCAGTGCCGCCAAAAAACAAAACAAAAAAACAAACAAACAAACAAAAAATTCCTTATTAGAATTTTTAAGAGAAAGTCAAGTTAGTGGGTAAAAGTCTGATAAGAAACAGGATTTCTACATACACTGTGTTCCCTCACTAAGGACTTACTAATCCCTACGGGAAAAAGGTAAACCCACTGGCAAAACCTGTGAACACCACTTTCATCAAGTGATTGAAATGCACATCTTTAGTTATAAGAAAAAGCAATCTGAGTGCCTTCATTCTTGTCAAAAATCTACAGCTCAAATTTATGCATAAGTAACTATCAGAAAAACGCAAATTGAGAAACAGTCTATAAAATAGCTGGCCTAAACGTTTCAAAATGTCAAAGTCATAAAAAGTATTAAAAAAAAAAAAAAGACTGACAAAGCTTCTAGAATTTCATGTCAAAACCCAATAAGAGATTTTTTATAAGCACCATTATTGTGGCAATTACTCAATTTTAAAAAACAAAAAAAGTCTGTGGTAATAGTACTCTGCTGGTATTAAATTTGTTGTTTTAGATCATTACACTATACCTAATCACTGTGCAAATGAACAGTTATCTTAGGTAATACATAACTAGGGGTTTAAAAGAAAGCATGGTGGTTGAAATTTATTCAAGAGAAAGTTCTACAGCACAGTTTGAAAAAATGTTAATGAATCTTATTAAAGGGTATATGGAAGTTCTTCATGTTGTTCTTAAAACTTTTCTGTAAATTGGATTTATTTTAAAATGAAGGACGGTATTTTTAGTAATTTCTAACCAGGGGAAACCTGAAAATCTTAACAATCATGCTCTCATGACATAAAAATTATTTCTACATTTCTATAGAACAAAATATTTTGGTAGAGTCAATCACATAGTCATATGATTTACTTAATTTCAAACATAACAGAAAATAGAATGAACAATAAAATTCAAGTTAACTGTACACAAGAGATAGGCTGAAAATAGTAGCGAGTTGTTTTAAAGTTACAGACATAACATGTTTATTTTTTTCAGTGCATGGAAATTAATGTTTTTAGGTTTGTTTTGAAATAAGTAGGTACAGAAAAAGTTTCACAGTCATAATTTTATGGCAGAGTTTATAATTTAAATTATGAGAAAAGAGAGAGGAACATAAATTCATGCTGACTTAACCTTGATATTTCCCAATCGTATATATTTCTCAGTATATAAATATTGCATGGTCATTTTCTGACTCAGAAATGAACATTTAATCTCACAAAAGAGCTGATCTTCCATAATGGAAATTTTTTAGTTTTATGTTTAAAAGGTCTGCATACTGCCAGCCTTCCCTCAAGCATTAATAACAGAGTTTAATCAACCACTTTGTTTTACCTACATAAAAATTTTCATTAGAATAGGATGCCAGAAATTGAATTGTGAACATTTTAGGATAAGAAACTTTGATTATGAAATTAGAAGATTAAACTGTATTAATAACTGACTGCAAGATATTGGGCAAGTCACTAAAACTATTTGAGGCTCAGTGTCTTTATTGACAGAAGGATGATATTTGATGGATTCCATATAAGTACTCTCTTATATAAAATTTTTGGTGTAAGTTTTAATAAATGGTCCAAAATCTTAAAAAAAAAGTAAAATAAAAAATGTTTCCTTGTTTGGTACCTTAACAAATCATATGAAATTGATAATTATAGGACTAGGGATGTCTAGAACTCCACAGTCATGTTATGAGAAATGTTATAGCTTGTATCTAGATGTCTCCCCCTGCAACAAAGTCTCATGAACTCAGAGCTGAGGATTTTCAGAGGTAGCTGGTTCTAGAGTGTGTGATATTGGAATTAAATCAGGTGATTCTAGGATTAAGTGTGCATTTACTATATTAGCCCACTGATTGGTTAAGCATAGTTATAGGTGTGGATAATGGCAAGGTGCACCCTGGGTGTCAGCGGCACCATCCAAAAGCCTGCTAGCCTGGAGAGATACAAGGGAGAGACTTCTGACTCCTTGTCTGTTGCTTCTGCTACTACTGCCTTTACTTCTTGTTTGCTGCCTTTTGCCTACCCTGCTTTGCCATGCACTGTTTCTCCTCTGCAATGCCCCTCTACCATGATAGCCCATTTGGAAGCTAGCCAACTATGAACAAAAACTTCTTCAAAACTGTGAGTTACAATAAACCTTTCCTTTTTTAACTGTGGGTGTCTTTTATATTGTCTCAGCCACAAGAAATGTAACTAAGACCAGAAATACTAACTTAAGGAGTTAGGGGGATCCAAAATTTACAACAGATATTGTGAAAGTGAAAGGGGAGGAAACATCTAAAAAGGGAAGGTAGTACCCATTGTTAATTTCCTATTATCTTGCTTGAAGTATTATTTTTGCTGTTATTTTTTTTGTTTGCTTTTACTGTTTTGTTTTGTTTGATTCTACAATGGTATGGGCAGCTATTTTAAAGATAAGATATAATAAAGTAGACATTGTTGATTTCCTATTATCTTGTTTTGAAGTCCTGTACGGCTTTCATTGTTTTGTTTTGATGAGATTTACTCTGTTTCATTTTTTTGGTTTTATTCTCTTTAAAATAAAAAAAAGAAATACTCAACACATTCATGAGATCCAAAGTCAGACTTATTCTTAGTAAACAGTGTTTTAAATGGAAAAAAACTATAGAAAACAGCAATTAGAAATTGGATCTATTTGGGAATCTAAAAGAAGATGTATAAATATGTATCATAATATCTATAAGCAAATGAAGACTAAATATTTAATTGGTATTTTAAAAGGCACACATATAAGTAAATAATTAAGACGACAACGTTAGAACTTATACCTTGTCTGGAATATCGTTCTTTAGATATATGTAAAAAAACACATACTTTCTTGTGATCATCACTGCTACTATTAAATTTCCAGATACCTCTTGGAATGTATGAGAATTCTGGGTTAATCAATTCAAATTGTCTATGAAACAAACATGGGCCCAAAAAAGAGCTGCAATGCAAAGCAATATTTGAGAAAATGAGCACCATCAACCTCAATAAAGTCATGATAAATAATTGTGTCACAAAGTCAAGGCCATTACAGATCTTACTTAGGCATTATCATCGGTAACCTTTAGGGTTAAATTAAAAGATTACAGTGTCTGTATAAATGGGGGCAAAGGAAGCATATACATAAAATATAAAATGATGGAAATCATTAAATTCTGTTGAGTGCCACAATAAATGCAAAGATATCAGCCTCTTGAAGGACATTAAGGTGCAGTAATAACACCACAGAAGAGAAAGGATCTCATAGACTGGTATCTTCACTTTCATGTTCAAACACACTAGAGACAGGGGTGTCTTAGTTACTTTTCACTCATTGCCGAGACAAAATACCTGACGCCCAAAATTAGGGAAGGAAAGGTTTATTCTTACAGTTTCTCGGGAGTTTTAGTCCATAAAGTGGGCTCCAAGGCAGCATGGGATGACGGTGCTACAGTTCATGGCGGCTGCAAGCTGCAAGCCGCAACCCGCGCTGGTGAGAGAGAGGGCGGAAGCCGGGAAGCAAGCAGGAGGAAGACCTGCCTTCCCTTATACTGTATCTCAGCTCCACCCCTGGGCGGGTGTAGCAGTCATGTCATTAATCCTCGTTCTAGAAAACAAACTGATCACAAGCATCAGACTCAGCCCCATCAAAAGTATGAGGACTTGGGGGTACATAGCATATCCTATACAAGGGGCTTCTCAATAAAACAACAAACATATGCAGCTATAAAGGCAAAGCGTTATACCAATTGAAAAATTCCCAACTTTACATGTAAGTATACAATCTAATGAAAAATAGTGTTTCTCTTAAAATGTTTTCTTTGTGGAAAAGGTTCAACAAAGTCAGCCCAACATGAATGTATAAATTTTCAGAAAATTAGAAACCAGTGTTTCTAGTCAAGAAACCCACTCAAAAACTAGAACAATCACTTTACTATATTAGATCCAGCACCCACACACAAAAGGGCTTGAAGCTTCCTGCTCAAAGCATAGAACAGGTACCACACTGTGCTAGTTTATTATCTCCTTCCTCCAGTCATCTTCCTCCATCCTTTTGTGCCTATCTTGATCATAGCATTTAATGCCCTCTAATGTATTTTGTTGCCACACTGTATGCCTGGGTTCCTGCCTACTTTCTTATACTATTAATGTTATCTTCAGTACTTATGCATGTCTCTTCATCTTATAAGCTTGAACTTTGGTGCCTGATACTGCCATAGACCTCAGGATTTAATCTACCATGTCTTCCTAACTCTGTTCTTTGCATTGCTTGGGTTAGAGTACTCAATGACAATTCCTGTTCTCCCACATATGTACGACATCCATTGCTGTATCACTGTACAAACCGAAGCTGGACTATACCCCAGACACCCTGAAGTTACCCTGAGCTTGAGCTCTCTTATCCATTCTACACTGTATGGATCAAAACAATATAGTTAGACCGAGTTTTGACACATAAAGGAAAATATTCTACTAATCAAAGGCTTTCCTTTAAAAAAATGTCCTACATGTAGAGAGTATAACACAGTGGTTATAAGAGTTGACTGCAGAAGACAGATGCAGCAAATGCAACTTTACCACTGTGGGTCTGACTGAGCTTGTCATTTAATGCCTTAAGTGCAAATCTTGTGAGCTACAGAAAGAGCATATTAACAATTTCAATAAAAATGCACTACTTCACAGAGCTGTAAAAGATTGCTTGAGACATTTAAATGCGATTATAAGTAAAGTGGTAACTATTAGAAACTAGATGACACATAATATTCCAAATATATGATTTTATTTTGAGTCTATTTAAAAAAAACACAAGTTATGACAAATTGCCAGAATTTCCTACTGATATTTAATAAAATATTGTTCAAAATATCTCATTTTGTAACATGTTTGTAAGTTCAGTAACACTTCTCACATCAAACAGTGGAGTCTAGTTCTCCTCTTGTCACACATGGGCCAATCTAAGTGGCTCACATTTACCACCATAAAGCAGCAGTAGTGCACTGTGTGAGTCAGACCAAGGTCACAAAGCCCAGGTCACAGCTTCTGCCTGAAAACTTTGGGCATGAGCCTTGAAGACCTTATGCTACATGCTGGAATGTTCATATGGAGAAAGAAATACAGAAGTCAAAATCAGCCTCTTAGTGTTTGAGTCTTTACATCTCCCCAGCTGACAACCAATTATAAGAGTGACGAGCTGTCCGATGAGTCCTGCTCTAATTGCAGCTTCATGAGTACAATAAATGATATCATTTCAAACCACTATTGGGTTGAGTCATTACACCACAGTGGAAAACCAGAACACTAATTTATCCATTTCTTCTTAAAATATTAGCACAATTATAAGACACTTATTATAATGTATAAAGTAGCATTCAGTAATAAAGCATTAAAGTTCCCTAAAGGTGAGAACTTGTTAACAACAAATTGCTTCTCTACTTACTCCATCTAAAATATACACATTCCATTTTTTATTTTGGACAATAACTTTATGATTGAATTTCATAGCAGAGATAAAACACCAAACATCAAAATGACATTTTGAAAAAAAAAATAGTGGATATTGAAATGACTTGCTATGTGGAAATATGCTAAAACACAGACTCAGACTTTTGTTAAGAGCCTGAAATTAAAGGCTATAAAACCCACTTCTACTCAGCTGTGATGCCTAGCCGCTCAGTTTCCTCCTCATCTCCATCTCACTGAAAAAAGGAATCCAGTTTGTTGCTTGGCATAACTATACAAAATCCTTCCACATCCTATAACACAGATCATTACTGAGACCAGGTCCAGGGTTCTTAGTTAGAAAGGAATTTATTTTCTTAGTTAAGAAAGGAATTTATTTTTCAGCTTCCTTCAAATCTATGCCCTGTGTACCATATCTGGTCGAGCTATTTCAAGACAGCAATGCCTAAGACCGAGAGCTCTGCCAATAAGAGAATATAATTTATTCAGATTTCTATGCCAGCTAAGATGTCAATGGTAAACAACAGAAAACCCAACAAAATGATACAAAACAGACATATGCTGATTAACATAACTAGAGAAACATGTGTAGATCCTTGAGGTTTGAATAACCCAAAAATTCAAAGATCCCAAAGATCTGGGCTCTTCTCGGTCTCTCTGCTCTGCCGCCTATAATGTCAGCTTCATCATATGACTTGCTAAAGGAGGCAATGGGAAGACTTTTTCCTTCCTTGTTCAAGTCTGCCAGAGTAAAGAAAATGATGCTGCACACACAATTAAACCCAAATCCTGTTGCTTGCTCCACTCTGCTAGCTAAAGTCATGTGCCTATGGGGTTGTCATGTGTAAGTGGCCCAGACAGGGTTCACATGGCCATCTGTGGCAAGAGGCAGACAGCCACCATGGGTGCAGAATCGGTTGGTAAATCCTTCAGAACAAGGTGCGATGCAAGGAGAAACGAACCCAACAGGTAAAAGAGATCAATAAAATTCAAATTATCTTTTAAATAGCCTACTTGATCAACTAGAAATGAAAATTCCTCAATTTCCAAGTGGATTTTGTTCTCAAAGTTCACCCTCATGTCAGTTTTTATCTTGAGGTATGATTAGGGCAACTGAAGCACGTTCTACATTTTCCCACTGAAGTAATATATTTGCCATATGCCTAAATTAGCTCTTGGTATATTTAAACCACTTATAATGAAATATTTAAGCTGGGAATGCATCTTTCCCTTTTTTCCCAGCGGATCAGCAAAAGCAGAAACCCACCTACAGGCTATCGGGCCCTGGCACCAACAGGGCAGAGATGAGGAACTCCTCACAATCCCAGCAAGAAGAACAGAAATAATAAAAACAAAATCTTCCACAAAAGCAGCATCTCACAAGTCTGGAATGTGAGCTTCCCTGTACAAAGACATCATTTGATATTTACTTGACCAAAAAAGAATCCAAGCCTAGTCACTAATGCTATAAAACCCTAAAGATGTGGAAGATTCCTTTTAAGTCGGATTTGTGTTTCTGTTTCTAAAATATTATTCTTTTTATGTATTTTTCTTAAACAGCTTTGTTTCTGACAAATACTAGTATAATTGAGACCTTGCTTAATAACCCAGGATGATGTTCACAAGAACACTGAGGATGGTAAACTGAGCTACCCCCATAAGACATACAGTATTTCCTGTTCTATCTTCAAAACACCCATGTTGGGTAGGTGTTACTGGCCTCTATTCTCACACATGGAAGTTCAGGCTTTAAGCACTTTGATAATGTGCCAAATTCTCATGAGTAAAATACAGTGGAAAAAGAATTACTGTACAATAGCTATTAATCCAAAATTCAAGCACAGAAAGTTCCAACTAATATAATTTGCAAATACTTTACTAAATTGGGTTGAAACATTTTTTTTTTAAAGTAGGATCCATCTCACCTGCTTTCCATGCCCTGTACATCACTCATGGTATTTTGAGAAGGAAGCAAGTACTATGTTCCAAGAAAATGTTTCCCTCTGCTTTTTTCCCCCAATTTCTGAAATAATAACCCATGGTGGCCAAATTTTTTTCTAAACAGGATATTGACCTACCAGGAGCTAATTTTCTGCCTATATACTATTTCCTAAAAACGCCAGCTGACAGTTCATCATATGACATTATCACTACAGTTAGCACTAATCCAGGTAGATAATAGGTTCATTATCTATTCACATAAAGCTGAAATTTTATACAAGCAACAATCTGGCCAGAAGGTTGTCTTGGACATCATTTGAGATGTAAATCTCTAGATCAGGGCCTCTTGGACTTTAATGGGCACAAGGGACACCTGAAAATCTTCACAAATGCAGATTCTCATTTGGTGAGGCCGGGAATAAATGTGTAATTCTGCATTTCTAAGGTGCGCTCAATAAAGGTCAATGCTCCCAGCTCTACATCCAGTAGTAATCATTCAGTTGATGAAAGTACTTACTAGGAACAAGAAGAAAAGCATAACCTTTCCAAATTCCAACAGCAAACAAAGTACTCAAATTACAGCCACAGGTTTCTAATATTAATATTAAATGGTGTGGTATTATTTCTCAGGTGCTAATATCAAACTCATATTTTTGCTGTAAGCCTTATGCTGAGCTTACTGCTGCTTAATGGATAGTGTTTTTGCAAAGGAAACCTAGAATAATGCAGGTCAAGCCTGTGAAATGTTACATGCCACAGTGCATATCTGAAATTGAGATGTAGACAGGTGTGGCAGCGCACGCCTTTAATCCCAGCACTCAGGAGGCTGAGGCAAGAGGACTGTTGTGAGTTCAAGACCAGCCTGGGCTACAAAGTGAACATAGTAAGACCATGACTCAAAAGACAGGGCCGGGGATTTAGCTCAGTGGCGTAAGCACATGCCTGGCACGTGTGAGGTTGTGAGTTTGATCCCAGGTAAAAAAAAAAAAAAAAAAGAAAGAAAGAAAGAAAATTGAGATGCACTCTAGAACAAAAATAAAAGCTATACATTCCAGCTTTCTCACAGTAGTTTGACTATGGAACCTCTATCTTGAAGATATTAACAACATAGTCAATGCTCTGTTGTTCAGTCTTTGAAGAAACAAACAGTTTTGGAGAATCTGTGTAGACATACGTAGATTTGAGAAGAATTTTGCCCTTAATAGAGCTGCCAAAGCATGAATTCTAGGATATAGTTCCAATACCATGAAGATCTTCTAAATGTGAACTGGATGAATTTTTGTTGAAAATAAACTTCAGAGTAAGTAAATAGTTAATTTCATTAATTTGATTTATAACCAAACCAAACCTAGTAAATTGGAAATTTTAAAAACATTTTATAGCCAATAATCAGACAATAAGGGAGACAATCACATACAACTGTCAACAGCTAAAGGAATAAGTAATCTTTGAAAGATGCTGAAATCAAAGCTGATTATATGCAAGTACAATATAGAAAATTGTAAATTATATTATTGGATAATTTGGTCTCTGGCTAAACTAGGGCCTCACAGGGAGCTATTTGGGATGAACTGGCTATCCCATTGAAGTGGGCAATGGCCTTGAAGCTAAGAGAATTTTTTACATGCCCTGGTCACCACTACTAGAGCTACCACTGTGCTCAGTTAAAATACATCCTCTCTGCCAAGCTCACAACAAGAGCTGATTATCTGAAGGCAGAAATTACTTGTGGTTTCTTGGAAAGTTTTTTTTTTTTTTTTTTTTTTTTAAGAAGGATAAACTCAAACTGGCTTTTTCTATTCCCAAGCCACCTTTCTTCTTGTCCGAGACATTGACTTAATGTCAGGATGTACAACTTCAATAAAGCAACCCACTGCATTATGACAAGCAAGAGGATAAGGACTACAGACCAGGATTCCGGCAGGTATCACCCCAGGCTACCTGCCTCCAGATTTCTTTTCTCTCTTCTCTCTGTACTTGTCTCTGTCTCAGATCTGTCTGTCACTCTCTGGATCCTGGCAATTGAGCCTAGAGTCTTCACACTGGGGTATATCTTGAGCCCTTTTTCATTGTTTTGTTTTGAGACAGTATCTCACTAAGTTTCCCAGACTGTGCTTGAACCCTGAATTCCCTGCCTCAGTGTTCTAGAGAGCTAGGGTTATAGATGTGCACCATCAAGCCTAGCTTTAGGTGTATCCCTGCAAGAGGTCAATAAACTCATTCCTGATTCAAGCCACTGCTGACTTTCTTGTTACTTACAGCCAAACATATGGTAAATTATTTCACTTGCTATAATTTTACTAGCTGGGCATTGTGGGAAAGTAACAACTATCAAGTACTGTATCTCTTTTTATATCCATAAACTGATTAGAAATATGTCCATAAGTCCAAATGAATAGGGTTAAACTGATATACCAGAAAGCATTGTTTAATAGTCAAGCAGTATCTTTCAATAATTAATGGCAGATAGATCCCAACCCCCTTCAGTTACTCAGTTTGAATCCAAGAGCTCTGCTGGCATATCTAGGCAGCTCCAGCACCCTATTAGAGCAGGTCTCCCCAAATCTATTTGTAATGGCTCCTACTATATCACTCAAGTTGAGACCACTATTGGTGTTTAATGCACATCTGTGATGAACCATACAGTTTTCTATCAAAGCACACCGAGACAATGACGTAGTCTCCAAACAAACAATAATTAGTCATGAGAAAACAAGGACATACTCTAGAATCCCTCTAGAGGATATAACACAAAGAATATAAAACTATGACCTGTATGCTTTGGCTAAGTGAGAAAAGGAGGTTGTGGAGGTGAACAGATCCCAAAATAGTATCAGCTACAAGAACCCGCTGGGAATGGTAAGAGCCATGTGATTTTTACCTCCACTGCCCCACTGTATCTGTTCAGTGAAAATCATTCTTAACCTGTTCTCAGGACAAAACTATGAGCAGTTGCTGTGACTTTTTCTTGGCAAACAAGAAATGAAAGAGTTCTCACTCTCCTCGGGTGGTATGGGGGACAATGCGTTTTACAAAGGGTCCACTCTGGTTAGGAGTGTGGCTCAGTGGCAGAGCACTTGCCTAGCATGTGCAGGGCCCTAAATTCAATTCCAAGCATAGGGAAGAGGGTGTAGGTTCTACTTGGCTTCTTTTTCCATACATCAGTATAGATCATGGGGTTGTAAATTTTTCCTTGCTTTATACTTCATAAAGAAGGAATCTTGGTTTCCAGCCCTTCATTGGAGGTGTTTATGCTAGCAGCTAAGCAAAGCGACATGACAGAGACACCTTTAGTGGCAAACTCTGTCACTTTTGGGGAGTGGGAGGCACTTTTTGGAGGTGGAGGACACTGTTACAACCTTAAAAGACTATAACACACCTTCAAAGTTGTTGCTTTTGTTTCAACTAGAACTCTTTGGAGAAAACTCTGAAGAATCAGCTAAGGTCACTGAACCATTCTAACTCATTCTTTTAGGCTACCTAGAGTAAATGTGACTCATATATGGAACTGATCATGACTAAAAGTGTTCACGTCAGTCATCTTTCCTCTTTAAACATGTGACCTATCACCACTTTAAATTAAACATGCTTAAAAATGTATCCAATAGCTTTCTTTTCTGAACATATAAACTATGACCTTAAACTGAGCATTTTCTGAAATGTATCTGCCATCTTTCTTTTCTGAACATGTAAGCTATAACCCTAAATACAGCATGCTCAGAAATAGACACTTTATTTATTTATTTATTTATTTTGGTGCTGGGGATTGAACTCACAACCTTGCACCTGCCAAGCAGGTGCTTACGTCACTGAGCTAAATCCCCAGCCTTAAATACTTGACACCCAAATTCTTTTTCTTTCTTTCTTTTTTTTTTTTTTTTTTTTTTTGGTACTGGGGATCGAACTCATGACCTCAAGCTTGCCAGGCAGGTGTTTATGCCACTGAGCTATATCCCTAGAAATGGAAACTTTAAATTTAGCATTGTTCAGGAATGTACCTGCCCCTTTAAGTGCTTTCCTATATGAATAAGTATAGTCTCCCTAATAAAATCATGTGTTCTCTGTTCAGGAAGAGCACAGTTTTACAAAATCTGAGTGCTTGTCTTAACTGCTCTGAGTAATAAATGTCTTTCAATTTTTTTTTTACCTCATTGTGCTTTACAGTTTTGCATTCACCAAGATGTGAACTTGGTTACAGTTAAAGCCAACTTTTTCTTACAGGGATTTTCATGGGCTTTTTAGAAACTCATACTCCCAGTGGACACCTCAACTATAGCTAATGGGATCACTACTTTTCCTATGGTAAGCCACTCCTCAGTTTCCATCCCAGTGGAATACCCCAGAACCTTTTCCTGGCTCTGGAGTTCCCTACCCTTAGTAAAGGATCCTAGGTGAACATTTCCATCCTATATACCCCAGAATCTTGGGGATCTGTCTTAGTTACTTTTCACTCGTTGCTGAGACAGAATACCTGATGCCCAAAATTAGAGAAGGAAAGGTTTATTTCTTACAGTTCTTGGGGGTCTCAGTCCATACTCAGTTGGCTCCAAGGCAGCATGGCATGGTGGGGCAGCCATTCATAGCCACCGCAACAGCAAGAGAACCAGAGAGAGAGAGAGAGAGAGAGAGAGAGAGAGAGACATATGTCTTCCTCTCACCCTTACACTGCATGTCGGCTCCACCCCTGGGTGGGTGTAACACTCACATCACCAATCCCAGCACCAGACAACAAACCAATCACAAACGCCAGATTCCACCCTGTCCATGCCATGATTATATGAGACTTTGGGGAGACACAGGCTCAAACCCATACAGGATCCATGTGGTACCTTTGCCACAACAGCAATGGGAAATGCAGCCACTTTTGGAAACTGTTTTATGCTCCACATCTCACAGGTCTCATCAGCTTCTTAATGTAGAGTTGGGTACTAGGCCACTGTGTCCTCATAACTATAGGAAAATCACACTGTACTGTCTAAGCGGCACCACTGAAGGATCTACCAGTTGACATAAAGATGTTAAGACTCAACAAAGGATCTTCTTCCCAAATCCGTTCTTTACAGCCATCCTTTTTAAATTTATGTGAAATACAAGGATTATATAATTTGTTTTTGCAAAAGTTCTTTGATAATCTGCAGATTGGTCTGATAATGCACTTTTGCAAGGGCATTAATGGCAAAACATTTGCCCAGCTGAGACACAGAAAGAACTGCACACCCCAGATAGATAGAGGTGACATTAACAAGAGAGATTTCTCTGAGATAGTTGAAATAGTGTCTGCAGAGTCCCCAAAATTAGCAAGTGAGAACAGGGACTCAAGTGTTCCTAGAAATCTTGCAATGTGAAGACTGGAGCAATAAGCCAATAAAACATTAGTTATTGTTAATGCTTTGATTAATATCCAATGGTTGGCACAGTCTAGATACATTCAGTTTAACCAAATATAATGACAATGCTTAATTTTGTTCATTAGTGAATGACTCAAATTATCCAAAGCTGTATCTATTTGGTCTTTCAATGTACAAAGTGATTCAGTATACAATTACCAATTATTTTTCTAGTGATATTTTTCCCTAGGATAATATTAGGGCTAATTTTTATACCTCAAATAGATAGGTAGATGAGTAAGGAGGTAGGAAATATATTTAGAGGCATTCTGAGTTGCAGGAGTAGTCAGTCTAGGTTTAAAAGTCAAACTACAAAAAGGCCACATGATGGATAATATACACATTTAATCGCCATCTGATTCATATGTTTCCCCAATTATAGTATGTATTTCCACATCAAGCCACAATATGTTATCTTTAAATGCTTTACACAGAAATCATAAAACCCTAAAATAAATACTCAGTGTCTTCTTCAATGTAACACTCTTTCAAGAGAAGCAAAGGGAAATGGAAGGCCAAAGAAAAAAATGGCATTTCATAGGCTAGGATAAGGAGGAATTTATGCAGCATGTGGATTCATGGATCATGGATATAAGCTTCTAAGGTACAGATCAAAAACTTCAGTGAGCTGAAACACTTGGCAGCAACAGTCTCTCAGTCACCACATGGCTTTCTTCATCCCACTATGTGCATAGCTCTCTAGCAATGATCAGCATTTCCAAATAAATAAACACAAAAGATTGCATTTTTCAAAAATAGTTGCCTACACTGGAGACCCAAAACACTGCATGCTCACTGTGAATGCATGCTTGCACAAGTGGGACTCATAAAGATTACAGCAAAAGAATGGAAGACAGAAGAAATCTAGGAGTGGCACTTTCAGACCGACTTAAAGAGCAAGGTGCCTCACAGAGACGCTGCATCCTCATTTCATCATGCAGAAAGGGTCATAAAAGCAGCCAACACAGCATCAAAGGAGGGAAAGCATCTACTCATGTTTTCTCTACCCTAATATAACACAAGCCAGATGACCAAGATCCAAATATTCTTTACATATAGACTAGGCATTAAAGGCATGATAAAAGTACTTTTTCTAGTGTAATAAAAATTTTGCTGTTTTTGTTTGTATAACTATATTGAAGTAAACTAAATACTATTACCTTTAAATGTTTTCCAAATAGCAGCTGAGAAATTTTCAATTGTTCTATGAAGCTAAATTACAGTTACATTAACTCTTTATCCTATCAAATGGATATGTGCTTTTTTCAAAAAAAAAATTAACAGAAACAACATCTATCTAGATCAGAAACAGGTAGAGTATAAGTTACTCAGAGCATAAAGTGGTACAACAGTATCATTTGAAGCCTTAATTACTAAACAAGAATAGGTAGTGAGTTAATTACAATTTCCCATACTTATTTCTCAATTTTTGTCAATAAAATTGATGCTGTAAAATCTTTCCAACAAGCATTTCCATTGCTATTACTATCCGAGTTACAATATCATTTCTAGTGACTAACATGCAATATACCCAAATGCACTGAGCACATTCCTTTGTTACTCTATTAATTTACGCAAACATTCACTCTAATAATTATTGAGGCTGGCTATACTATGCATTAAGACTTCTGAGACAAACAATACAACTTCAAGTAACCTATACCCTTAATGAGAAACAAACAAGGAAGCTATGACTGCAGGGAAGGAAAGGAAAAAAAAAAAAAAAAAAGGAAAAGAAAATGTGCAGTGAATAAGTAACAGGTAATTCAAAACTTCTCATTTGTGAAATTTTCCATAAACAGAAATTTATATATAATTCATGGAGTAGGAAGGGAAATCATTAAGTCTCAAATAGAGAATGAACTTAAGAGCATTAATTCCAAGATTAAATCTCTTGACACTGATGATATATAGTTGATTAGTGACTCTTAGCTACAATAATGTAAACCCTATACTGTATTCTTTTTTGCCACACTAAGCAGAATTTTTCCATTCAAGAAGATTTTAACAAAAGTTACCACCATATGTGCAACTTGTTATTGAATTCATACGCTTCATAGATCCACATTCAGGATTCTGGTAAAGCAGCTACAGCAACAGTCTCCATTCACTGACGCTTTGAAATTTTAATCATTTTTTTCTGCCTTTCTTTCCCATTTCTAAACTGTGTCTCTTAACCTTTCTTGTCATCCCCTTCTAGAGGAAAGGACTGAAGTCATTAGTAATCTGTGAATAAAAAACCATGAGGGCAACCTTAAAGGAAGCATCATTAAACTTTAACTGGAAAAAGAGGCCAAGGGCAGACCACACAATCTATTTAAGCATGTGCAGAAAAGATGTGGCGCCCTAACTGCTGAACAGTGACTCTAAGCTGCCCTGGGAAATTTCTCACAGACAAACATTCCTGCAGCTCCACTTCCAAAGGTTTAGTGCTCAACCACCCTGCCTGTGGGTAGGGAACATACACATGCATCCATTCTACTTAGTCTGTAGAATCACAAACACTGTCTTAACTACAACATACCGGCTCTAATAAACTTGTGGTTAAATTCATGGCCAAATGAGGGCCCTATTTTTTGCAATGCTTTACTTGATTATTTTATTATTTTGAGAGCCTGTCAAAACAGCATATTCTAATCAAATATCCTCAATAACAATGTAACTGTTCAATTTAGGTGTGCATGTGGAACTAATTCCTGGTTTTGACCAGTGATCTCACTATAGCACCAAATGCAGAGCTCCTCTAAAGGAGTCAGCATATATAAGCACAAAAATAAATAAAAATTTAAAAGAGGTCATAGCTGGTAATCTAACAACCTTTGTATTTTACATTGACATTTTACCATATTGATGAGTAAAGGGTTAATAAAACAGAGGCTTTTTCCAGTTAGAAAATTATCTCAAACTTTACTGGTTATTGCTTAGTTCCAGAGCTTGCAGAACACTCCAAAGAAAATATTCCCTCTAGTAATACTACTAGCTGATGAAATTGGTGATTTGGACGTTTTGGCCAATTAAGACACTAGGGAATTACAAGCCTCAACCAGACACAGCCTCTGTAATATAAAGCGGAACCATATGTGGTGTTGGTTTCTCAATCACATAAATTTGGTGGAAGGAAGCCAAGAAAGAAGAAAATCTATTGTCATACAGATTCCTTCACTAGCTGAAGTTACTAAGACAGCTCTGAAACAGTGCTTTCCAGAGGAGGCTCACCATCAACTGGAGCAACAGAGGTCTCACCATCAACTTATGGATGCTCAAAGAAAAGCAGGTAGGATAAAAGAGACCCCTCTGCACACTGTCTCTCAGGGTGAAAGAGCAGATGTCTTATAACAAAACAAACCAAATAAATAAAGCATGCTGTGCTCCTCGACCTAAAAAGAGTATGTTAGTTCTTAGTTCTTTTTTCATAAAATGGATTTCAGTGTGAACCAACCTACTGTCTGGAATTATGATATTTCATTTCTAAATTTTATGTGACATAGTAATGTTTTCTGAGAAGAAAAATAGAGCTTTGAGAGAGTAACATACAGAGGGAAAATCAAGCAGACAAAACATAACTGGAAAACTGTGCTTCTTTTGATGGGTATTACTCTTAGGGCTGTGTGACTGTCACCTTTCTGTTTGTCATGCTCCTTTATCATGTGAAAGCACTAGCAAGCATTCCACTTCTAAAGTTACACTTAACTCTTTCTCTCTTTTGGCTAAGCACTGTTTTTTTTGTTTTGTCTTGTCTTGTTTTTTTTGGTTTTTTGAGACAGGGTCTCACTGTATATTCAGGCTGCCCCTGAACTCACTATGTAGCCCGGGCTGGCCTCAAACTCATGACAATCCTCCTGCCTCAGCCTCCAAAGTGCTGGGATTACACACATGAGTCACCATGCCTGGCAGCAGTTTTTGCACCACAGGCTGCTAAAGAAGAGTAAATACATTCACTCACTTTTACAGGTTAGTTTCTGTTGCTACGCAGTTATATAAAGATTTCCCACTCTTTGTTAATAAGTAATTACTTGTGTGAACTATAAAACTTCCCATTCTGTTAGAAGAAAGAGTTAGAAGCAAGCTCTGCACACAGCAAAATGAGACCACACAGTCCCTATGGGTACAGAGCAAAGCACTTCTGAGCAAAGCTCCCTCAGGAGAAGATCACTCCTCTGGAAATGCCAGATTAAGTCATCAATCAGACTAAATCACCTCTCAAAACATCAGTTTATAAACAGTGGAGAAATAATTCACTCATCCCTACCATGACTGAGGAAACCGAAGAATTATAGTTTTCAGAAGGAAACTCGTTAGAAGATCCGATTTACTAAAGTTTTCTACGTGAAAAGGAATGGAGCTGTAGAAAATGACCCTAAAATAGCAATTATTATTATTACAGAAACCTAAACTTGACACATCCACCTATCACTTGCCTTTATAATTCAGAACTGACTCAAAAGAAATTCTTATCAGGACACCAGTAATAGAAAAATAATATTTTAGAAATAGTCAACCATCAAATATTCTTCTTTTAAACACATGGTCTAAAATTTGCAGAGTGAGAGTCAATTAAAACTATGCTCTGAGGAAATTAAAATTATTTTCTGGATCCAAAATATTAAAAAAAAAAGTTAGGTCCTGAGCAAGTAGTGAACCATCTACCCTCAACCCAAAGAGCATTAAATACCACCCAACAGAGTTCTTCATCTTACCCAGTGGCCCTGTGGGAGGATTCCCTGTAGGCATTTAGGGAAACACCACCACATGGATTCATGCTTTACTCATATGTTTATACTTCAAGGACAGGGTCATTGGGTATTACTTATTAGTAGTAATATTGAATCTAGATATAGAAAGGTGTCATTCCTGCACTGAATATTACTTAAATCTACAGTTATTAGGAATAAGGCCATCATGTACCATGAAGAAATGTGGTTTTAATTAAAGTGAAGTAAGAATGAATGTACAAATACATTATTCAACATGTTTCAGCTGTCATAATAGTATTGCTTCAACGTGCACTACAAGGAAAAGGAATGCGAAAAGGAGAATACATAGGAAGGGAGGAAAGTAAGAGTGAAAAAGTTAACTGAGTTACGACAATAGAACACAGGAAAATTTTCGTGGCTCTTTTCATTTTCCTTGGAGGGGGGCAGTGAAGGAAATACAAAGATTTAAAACACTGCTTTACAATCAAGTTTTTACCCTTTTCATAGGACAATGGGATGATTCATTTGAAAAGTCATCAAATCAACAACCTTTGCCCCTACCCTCTCCTTCTGTCCCTCTTCTCCCCAGAAACTTGCCAGCATTCAAACCTTGAAGATCTGGAATCTTAAATGTCCTCTTGCTAAAGTAGAGAAAGGGCATTTCCGAATCATGTAACAATGCATCCTATCTCAGGCCACACTTTGCCAAACCGCCCCCC
>RJWM01022435.1:0-33727 GCA_004363535.1 Dasyprocta punctata | reverse complement strand
GGAAGGCAGTCCATGTTTAGTCCTGATCCATGCCTGTGCCGCTCGGGCGGGCGAGGGCCCCCCGAGGAGCCCCTCTCGTTCTCCTCCGAGGTCCCCTAGAACTTTTTTTGATGTAAGCACTCAGTCCACACTACTCAAGATGGCCTGAGTAGATTTACAGGACTTTCCAAGCCCATAGCTACCAGAATTTGCCTAGGGCAACTACCACACTACCAGAGAGGTTACATAGGGCAACCTACAAGTGGGAGGGGGGTGGTCCTTGTGTAGTAACTTCAGACCTGTGATTGGTCTAAATTTAAGCCTGCTGACTGATCTAAACTCAAGCCAACTGGTTGGTCCAAATGCAATTCTGCTTAGTTCAAATTCAAGCCTGCTAAGGTCATGGTAGACATTTCCCAGAGTGGATGTAGGTCATCATGTTAACAGTTATCCCAGATCCCTCCCTGATCTTTGCCACATTAGGGCCAGTTTCCCAGCTGCTTCTTCAGAGAGGTAACAGCAATGTCTGGAGCAGCCGGCATGGGGGAAGTGGCACCAGAGCTGACAGCTGAACTGTACCTTCTGTCAGAGTAGCCGTGAGAGTGGCTGTGAGGTAATACTAGATGTGATAGGAGGATGTTGAGGATGGCTTTGTCCTAGCCCACCCTCAGAGGACCATGAACTAAGGGAAGCAAGAAGGAAGGGCGTTAAAGTTGTTGGCCATCCTCATAAGAGAAGGGGGAGAGTTAGGCGCTACTTGTCAGTCTCACAACCATGAGCAGCAGTGCACCTTTACTTGGGAAGCTCAGCAGTACAGTTCACCATCCTGTCCTCAGTCACCATGAAGTGTAATGAAACCTCTTCATCTAACTCCCAATCTATTACAGAAACTTTAAGATGCCATATTGATATGTTTTTGAATAAGAATCATTTGATGATCATGATAGACTTATCTCCCACGTAAAATGTAAGGAACTAGCTTCCCAGAGATGGCTTCTCACGGCAAACTCCGGAGTCCAACACCACAGTCTGGGCCCTTGTCAGGAGCCAGGTGTGATACTTTCAGGATTGTAAGCAAATGTGCCATTGAAGTGGCTCTTTTCCAAGTAGGGGGTTCACCATCTACCGATGTTATTGCTCACTGATGCGTTTTCATTACTAATTTTAGCCTCTGTAAAGATCCTTCCACCAGGTTTCACAAACAACATCTACCTCTGAGTAGGGGCATGAACAAGAAGTCTTGGGCTGGTTACAGAGGTGGTGAAATGAGTCTCACTTTAATATCCTGTTCCTCCAATTGCACCTCACTCTGCAGCACCTTTCATTGCATCCACGTTGGACACTTGAGCTTTCTGGAGTTTCTTGTAGTTTGTCTCCTCCAGAACCCCAAGACCAACCTCTGAATCTCTCAACATGCAAACTGTTGCAATCAGTGTTTCTTTAGATATTTGTCTATGGAAAATAAACTTTTATCTGCTTATAGAGATCTCATTAAAATTGAGGATCTATGTGATCTAGATCCTTTGATGTTAGAAAAGTATCAAAACCGCATACACCTCAAATTTTAGTGTTTGAATTAGTTTGTATCCTGTCTGGACTGAAACTGTCTTGGCCATGCCATAAATAACTATGCTCAGGTGTAAATGGTGTTTCTGAATCATAGCATCTCTTCACTGAAATCATGCAGGAGCTCAGAGCAAGCTGCCTCACTAAGAATGAATCTCACATTTTCAGGGGTTGCTGTTTTTAACTTCCCTTTACTTTATAGCTACAAACTTTTGAGTGGGTGAGGAAACCACCTTCCCTGGTTCATTGATAGCTCAGTGTGATGCAAATCAGTGAACAGAGAATGGAAGAGCAATTTTATTATACAGCCTGATAGATTTCCGTATCAGTACATTAAAAAAGTTTTGTGTTTTTTTCTTGTAGGATCAGCTGGCAGCCCTATGTATTGTTTTTACCAAGGTTGCTTATCCGTCTACTTCCTCCACCTCCTACTAAATGACTTCTGGATTGTAGATAATGGCTTCACTCACCATTCTTAGTGGAAAGACATTTCTCATTAAGACCCAAACTGCTTTGGTAGAAGTACCTGTGGAAAAAAATTAAGCAATTGTATAGGGTCAGCATCTAAATCTGTTCTGATATTCATCACCAGAAAGTCTCTGCCTCTTGCCGTTGTAACATGGATGCCACAGTTCAGCTCTCTCACCTATAGTCCTGATGCTTGTCTCCCTAGAACACAGAATTAGTGGTGATAATTACTAGGGTTTCCCTTTTCCTTCCTCTTTATATTATGCAAATGGCCCTTCTTTTCATACCAGTTGCCAATAATATGGGCTTTTCGAGAGTCCCTTTTATGTGATTATATCAGTTGGATGTTGGCCTGCTGACTGTAGGACTTCTTACTGTTCTGACAGGGAAAAAATTATACAGACTATGGAAGGGTCTTTTGCTTTGATTGATTCTTTGTTAAGATGGCAGCGGCCACTCTGCTATCAGAGACATTTCGCATGATGGCACCCAATAGAGCCTTGATACTTCTGTCCAATGCTGAGTGTTAAGGAAGGATATTCAGAGGACTTCGTACCACATCTATAACTCCCTGGCAGTCAGCATTGCTCTGTGCCCCCTTCTCAGCTCCCTTTCTCTCCATGTCACTTTTTGTGTATGCAGTAGAGGTCCTGAATGGTCACCCACATTGTGGCATGGTTTCTTCAGTCAAGATGTGCAAGATGTGGGCCAACCAGTGGAAGATTGGAGTCACAATTTTGTGTTCTGATCACTGACTCATATTAGTATCTATGTTGTTCCAGTAGCTGATTGATAGGACTCTGGTACATGCTAGAAATTCCATCCTACTTTCCCCTACATGGTATATAGATTAACCTGTTTTGTTTCTTCCTTTTAGTGATGGCTTTCCATTTTTCACGCTACTGGCATTTCATTCTTTACCTTTGAACCTGAGTGTGTTTATTTTTCTACTTTTTGAAAACTTTCTACTCTTTCTATGAGTTCAGTAAAGAGGGAGATCTCTCATTCGTTCAGTCTGTCGTCAGGGATGGACATGAAGCCTGATATCCCCTTTCAAACTCAATTCTCTTTTTCTCACTGTGTAGACAAACTCATCTTCCTGCCCCCTCCTTTGTTCTGCATGCTGTTTATCTATGACAGGATTTATTGATGTGCTCCAGCATATAGTAGATTATATATTCCAACTTCCCTTTTTGGCAGCCTGGAATACTTGGCAGAAGCTTTGAAATTTTCATTTTCCCTTTTATTCTCTCCCATTAATCTCAGCCAAGGGAAGAGAGCATATAGAGATTTCCATCCTCTTCAGTTATAAATTATGTCTTCTTGAAATGGCAAGAATAATTGCTTTAAATATTTTTTCTCTATTACAATTACAAGTAACAATTGTGGAGTGCTGATTGAGAATTACATTAATTAAATTACAAACATGAGTTCATTTAATTCTTATAGCACACTGAATGTAAGTATTTCATGCACATACACAGGAGAGAATACTGGGACTAAGAGAGGTTAAGTAGCTGTCTGGCCTCCCAACCACTCAGGGGCAGAAACAGTATTCAAATCCATGCTTACGTGGCTTTGGAGCAAACTTTTTCTATAAAGACTTTGGTAGTAAATATTTCAACCTTTACAGTCACGTAAAATCTTTTGTATTCTATATAGTAACATATGTTAATCTCTCTTACCTTAGCCCCTTATCATCTCTAATTCCTACTGATTACATACTTACCAATGGTATCTCTCCAGCGTTCCATAATACGTGTCAAAGGCCTTTCTATTGATAGAGGCCAGTGAAGCCATGAACACACACACACACACACACACACACACACACACACACAGGCAATTTAAATACCTTTATAAAAAGGTAAAAACTATTCCTACTTGTTGACTATTGAAAACAGACCATGGGCTGCCTTTGACCTATGGGCTATAGTTTTCCAATCCCTGCTCTAGAACATCATCTTGAACTGTCACAGCCAGGGTTGTGTGTCCAGGTGAGCAGATGGTAGTTTGCTGGTACACATGAACACCATGAACACTAGACATGATGTGGCCCATAATTATTTAGAGGCAGGCAAAACCGTGCTTCCTAAAGAGGTAGAATGCTCCAGTCATGTTTCTGCCCTCTTGTTTCCTGAAATGAGATTTAGAAAATAAAATAAAATTATGTTTTCATTTGTTTTTTAATCCCCTTATGCCTATATCCTGGCATTTGTCACATTGAACATTCAGGGTCCCAGGTGAAGAGTCAGGGAATTCTGCATCACTCTTCTCCTCCAGGATTTTGGGCAACGGTTGCTTTGTGGTTCTTCCTTCTGCAAGGACTTATCCTAAACCAGTTTGGGGAAAACAGAACAGGTCACAAGACCAGAGAGTCAGGGTCTTTAGTTCCTCACTTTGGTATTTATTATGGAGCATCAGGCAGACACCATTGGTAGGCAGGTGATAAGTGAAAGCTTAGAAATGACAAAGGCCTAAAATGAGAAAGATTGACAGAGAAATGAATTCAACAGACCTTAAGGAAAGGCCCTGGCTTGGTCAAGATATCAGGAAAGAGCAGAAACCTAGGCTGATTCTGTGGGCCTGCTTGGATGATGAAGAGGATGCTGATGCCAGTGAGTAGCAGGAAACACAGGGGGAGATTTGGAGGGGGAGATGGCAAACAGCATGGGATGGGGTAAGTTTGAGGCTACTGCAGTTTTTTGTGGTGCTGTCAGGCCAGCATTCTGAAATGTAGGTTCAGAACCAATGAAAGGGCTCTGCTAAAGAATTTTGAATTGGCCTCAGGGCAACTAGGACCTATTGGAAAAAAATTGTTCAGAGTTGTGTCTTCGCAAAAGCTCTATTTAGAAAAGTGGTTTTGGAGGAGGAAGAGAGAGGCCTTGTAAACTATGATAACATTTCCAGCAATCCTAGCTATAACATGGTGGGGATGTGAGCTAGTCTCAGCAGTAAGAGAATGCAAAAGATATTTTCAAAGGAGAATTGCATAAGCAGAATTTTTAAAAATCATAGATTGCTTTCTTTTACATATAGTATTTCCCCCAATATTTTGAGAAATTCTAAATTGGCCATTGGAAAAATTCTCCTCACATAGATTGACCAATTATTAACATTTTTGCCATGTTTTCTTGCTTTCTCTTTAGTTAAAAAGGTTTTCCTCCTATATTATCTCATTTTAATTATGACCACATTTTAATATATAAATAACCACATTTATAACTTATATCTAATTTTAATTATCACACTCAGGACATTTAATGAAGACACAAGAGTTTTATCTAATGTCTAACCCATGCTCAAATTTCCATGATTGTCCTAACAATGTCTTTTATATTTTTTTTTTCAGTATTCAACCAATGGTCAGACTTTCCCTTTAGAGCATTATGTCTTTTTAATTTTTAATTTCGAACATTTTCTCTCTGTTCTTTTATGACATTGACCTTTTGAAGAGTCTAGACCACTTGCTTTGACGAATGCCTGATGATTCGGATTTGTCTGACTGCTTCCTCTTTATTAGATTCAGGTGAGCATTTTCAGGGGCATATTACACAGGCGGGGCTGCATCCTGCTCAGAGCCCCCACATGACAAAGCACAGAATGCCAACCTGTCGTAGCACTGGTAATGCTGAGTCTGGTCATTTGGTCAAAAGTTAGTGTCTGCTACAGGTCTTCATTACAAAGATATCTATCCCCTTTTCTGCTGGGAGATACATTAAAATTCTTTGATTATCCTGTTATCTAAAAATCATTCACTTCATGTCTTAGCATCCATTGATTATCCTTGCCTAAGTCCATGTTTACACTCATGATTGAAAGAATGGGATTTTCTAACTCGGTAATTCTTGCTATATTGCTTGCTGACATTCTTCCGTAAAATAGAGCTTCTTCCTCCAACTTTTTTTTAGTGTTATTACGGACTCATGGATATTTACTTTAGTTAAATATGCTATAATTCATTACTATCACCATTATTTTTAAAAATTGAGGTGTAAATTACATACAGTGCACTGTTTAGATCTTAAGTATATAGCCAGATGAGTCAAAACTCATA
The DNA here is from genome assembly GCA_004363535.1 of Dasyprocta punctata. Lineage (NCBI taxonomy): Eukaryota > Metazoa > Chordata > Mammalia > Rodentia > Dasyproctidae > Dasyprocta > Dasyprocta punctata. Next base: position 27,657 of record RJWM01022435.1, on the reverse strand, counting down.
TACATATACATATGTGGCATATACACCCATTTACAAGGGGAAATCAAGCTATATGGTGAATACTTAAGTTTAGCAAATGTCTTACATTGCCATTAATTTCCCTCAAAGTCCTCCCTCTTATTTTGAATGCACTCATTCCATTGTTCTTACCATTTTCTGCAGCAGTTCTGGAAGGTCTCTTTTTCGAGTATCTTTATGAGATATGATTAAAAAATATGGTAAATGCTGCTGCTGAGTGCCATTCAACAGATTGGCAGCTTCATAAAAACATCATGGTGCGTCCTCACACACCTTGCTCCCCTGATTTGGCACAGTGCAATTTCCCCAAAGTCAAAATGGATTTGAAAGGTAAATGTTTTGAATCAATTCAGGACATCGAGGGAGCCATGACAGTGTCCCTAAAGACACTACTTCTGGAACTATTTCAGAAAGTAATAAGAATGAGGGAATAAGTGTGCTTGAGAGGGAGTTCTTTGAGGGGGATTGATGACAGTGTAATATATTTTCAAGATTTAATGATACATTGTGTTTTTTGATCATACCACCAACTGCCATACCTATCAGGATCCAGAACATTTCCATTGCTACCGGGAATTTCTTCCCAGTTACCTCTGTTCTGTTCTCCATTTAGGGTATCATTTTTCCTTATTCTTTTTAGTGCTCAGACTATTGCAAATTTGGCTCATGAGAGCTTGCCTAGGTTGGCTCCTGGGGCTTTCTGTCACATGCCCATTAGTTTTTGGGTAATCCTTGCTTTCTGGAACACTGAGAGGTTCATAGTTTTGATGCCCCAGACCACAGAGATCAGGTATTTTTTCATGGATCCCTGACTGTTTTGTCAGTTGGTGATTCGAAACGGAGGTTTGGCTGCTGGGCATTTTCCAGTTGCTGCGATTTACCATACAGCGATTTCCGAGGGCTGCCATAACAAAACAACCACGTAACTTAACAACCCCTATTCTCTTGTACTTCTGCAGGTTAGAAATCTAAAAGCAAGTAGTTTCCAGGACTGTGCCATCTCATAAGGATCTGCAGTAGAATCAGATCCCTTTTTTATTCTTTATTTTTTTGTCTTTTTCTAGTTTCTGGAGGGTGCTACCATTAGCATTCCCTGGCTTGCACCTACACCCCTCTAATCTCTACCTCCATCTTTACAGTTTTCTGTGTCTTCACATTATTTTCTGATAAGTGCACTCCCATATTATCCTTGGGCTATTTCTGCACTTTCTATTTCACGCCACTGTTCTGAGTTTCACTTTGTCTGATTTCAGGATTGTAACAGTTTTTCCTTGTTTCTTTTTGCCTAATATAACAGGCCCACCTTTTTTTTTTTTTTTTTTTTTTTTTTTTTTTTTTTTTTTTTTTTTTTTTTTTTTTTTTTTTTTTTTTTTTTTTTTTTTTTAGTGTTTTCAATCATTTAATTTTAAATGTGTCTTTTGTATATACTATACTGTTGGCTTTTGCCCTTTGAGCCAATTTAGATAAGTTAAATACGCTTGCATTTATTAGTGTCACTAATATATTTGATTCCAATATTGTCATATTCTTTTGTTTTACTTACTACAGGTATTACCTTGCATTTACTGTGCTTCTTTCAGTAATCTTCTGTATTTTTCATTTTTGTATGTCTTTCAAAATTTAAGAAATTGTTTGGTTGTTCTAGTACATTATATTTTTCATGATATTCTAGAGTCCCCTTTCTCTTACTTAGATATCTACTATTTGGTTGTTAGGTTTAAGTATAATCTTTGGCTTCTTTCTACTACCTATGTGACAATTACTGACATTATTCTACTTTCTTATCTTTCACTTCCACAATCTTTTTAAAAGTTACACTCTATCTTCTTTCAAAGAACATCTAGCATTTGTATTACGATCTTTCACCTTTGCTCCACCTTGATTTTAGTCTTAGGGCAGCAAACATATTAAACATTTACTCCAAATCCTGGTTTTGAAGTCTCCCAGATATCCATTGCTTAAATGAAACTTGAGGGTTAGCTGATTTTTCAGACAGGGCTACTGAGCACGGATTTTCCTCTACGCCTTTGAAATTTTCCTCAAGCCTGGCTATTTGAAGGACAACTTGATTATATATATAAAATATTTTGTTCATATTCTTTTCTTATGTTTCTGGAAAATACTGTTCCATTGTTGACAGAGATTGAAAAGTCTGACTTCAAATCTTTTCTTCAAATATAAAAGGTAGTAGAAAAGTTTTAAGCTGTATCTGAGATTTAAGTAGTTTGGTCAGTATTCAGAGGCACACCACAAATCTTCTCAGTATGCAGATGCAGGTCTTTTATTTCTGAAAAGTTTTCTTAGATGATAGGTGTAAATATTATTTCAGTTTTTTTATTTTAAGAGACTCCAGTTACATGCTGAACTATTTTCACTATCTCCTATCATAATCACTCTTCTAAAAATTCTTTTTAAACCTAATTTGTTTTCTTGACTGTTTTGTGGCTTTCCTTTGTGTCTCTTATGAGATTTTTAGTTAAATTTGTTCTCTCTTGGGTACTGTATAATTTATTTTTCAAACTTAAAGTGATATTACCTTTTTCTTTAATTTATTTCCTAAGTTTAGTCAATTTTCCTAAAACATCTGTCTGACTTTTTTGCCCATTTCTGTTCTCAGGATTAGAGTTTCTCATTTGAGTTGTTTTCATATGAGCAAATGCTTGTTTAAGGATGTTAAATCTAGGTTGAAGTGTTGTTTTAGTTTTCTTCAACCTCATGATTGACTTTAGGGGAGAATTTTTACCAACTGAAACATTTTATAACTCATTTTGATTTTTCTTCTTATACTAACTGTACATACTGCTAATCACTTTCTGGTCATTTAGACTTATTTTCCCGTGTAGGCAGGATTGAGGAGGCTTGGCATGATTTTTTCATTCAAGAATACCTTCTCACTGAAATATGAAATATAGCTTCTTTTACACATGGTGCCTCTGATAGGAGAGCGGTTGGTTGACCTTTTGAGATGGTGATCCCTTTTTGTGTCCATAGGACAATTAATGTTTGTTTTCACCTTCTGTTTCTTTCTTGTTGGCTCAAAGTCTCCAAATCTTGCCTTATTGAATTCCTCTCCTCTCCTTTGAAGCCAGCCCATTCTCAAGGATGTCCTCTCTGGTTCTTTGTGACTTTTTAAATTGATGTCTTAGTAGCCAGTGCTCAGATCTGATCTGCCAAGACTCTGATGTATTCTCATCATCTCCCCACTCTGGGTGGCACTCTCTCTTTGTGAGTCTTGGTTCTCCTCTGGACCTTTTATCCTGTTGTCTCTGACATGTATTTTATAGGCAGATCTGCTGGTTTGTTCAATTTTCTGGCTTGGGCATAATTTTAATTTTATGACATTCTTGGCTTCTTACCTATGCTACAGTTTTGGGTTATGACTGGTTTTATTTATTTGTGTGTTGATTTTTATGTTTTGTTATTAATTTTGAGGGTGCATGAATTGATTTGCCTTTAAATAGTTATTGTTGCCCACCCAGTGACCCCAAGCCACTGTGTAGCTTCAGTGCTCTGTGCAGTGTGAGTTAAAGGTCTACACAGCATACTCTACCTAGCTGTGCAGCCTTGGTACCTGCTTGGGTCTTGGTAAGGCCCCGCCCAGAGACCCCAAGCTGCTGGGGAGCTTTGGTGCTCTGTGTGGTTTAAGCTGAAGGCCTGCACAGTGTACTCCACCTAGCTGTGCAGCAGTTGAGGCCACTTGGGACACAATAAGGCCCTGCCCAGCAAGCCCAATCAGTCGAAGAGCCTCGGTGTATCATGTGGGGCACGCTGAAGGTCCACCCAGCATACTCCTCACATTCTGGGAGCCTCTAAGTGCCACCAGGACCTGGTAAGCTGTGCCTAATGAGCCCCACTCAGCTGGGGAAGCCTCCTCCAGTATCGACAGCCATCCTCAACCCAGGAAACAACTGAGACTGTGCATTCAGCTGCCCTAGGGGAATACAGGAAAATAACAAAATGAAAGAGCAAAATGCAATCTGAAACCTCCAACCCATCCCAAACAAACCTAGGAGACATGGACATAGAAGAAAGTGTAGGCCACACACCTGAACCTTCTGAAATGATAGCAACTGAAGCAAAGAAACAACTCCATGAAGCTGTAAAAGAAATTAGATCAGAAATAATCTTGAAGGTAAAACAAGAAATGATAAATGTAATAAAAGAAATACTGAACACATCTAAAGAAGACATAGTTAAAAAATATAGAAGAGCACTACAAAATGATGTCAACCTTGAATGAACAATATAAGAAAGAATTAGAATGCATGAAACAGATTCGAAGAGATATCCAGGAAATCAAAAATTCCATCAAAAGCTGGCAAAACCACCTGAATGAATGTGAAAATAGACTTTCAGACCTCAAAGACAAGATTGTAGCTAGTGAACAGGAAAGGAAAGATCTTTTAAAAATAACAAGGAATCAGGAAATAACAATTCAATAGTTGTAAGACTATGCAAAGAAAAACAATATAAAATTAATAGGTGCAAACGAAAAAGGTGACAACACAAATGATATAAAAAAGACTACAGAAAAAATAGCAGAAAATTTTTCAAACATGGGAAAAGAAACTGACATGCATATAAGTGAAGCATATAGAACGCCAATTGACCAAAACAAAAATAAATCTATACCCAGACATATAATAATCAACATCCCAGAGATTCAACATAAGAACAGAATATTAAATGCTGTTAGAGAAAAGAAACAAATCACCTGTAAAGGACAGCCCATCAGAATCACAGCAGACTTCTCAACCCAAGCAATCAAGTCAAGAAGACCATGGGTTGAAGTATTTCAAATCCTACAGGGAAACTACTTCTAACCCAGACTGATGCACCCTGCAAAACTATCCTTCAAAATCAATGGAGAAATAAGATACCTCCATGTCAAAGAACAGCTGAAGAACTTCATGACCACCAAACCAACCCTGCAAAGAATACTGAAAGATATTCTAGATAGACATAAAAATAACTACGACTTCAAGAACACCAACAGAAAAAAACCACCAAGCAGGGCAAACAATTAAATAGAGGGGAAAGGTAAAGAACCAACAGCAGAAAGATAACATGACAAAAACAAGCCAATATATATCACTTATAACCATTAATGTAAATGGCCTCCATTCACCAGTTAAAAGAAACAGACTGGCAGAATAGATCAAGAAACAACACTCAGCCATATGTTGTATACAAGAAACTCATCTAACCCAAAAGGAAATTCATAGACTGAAAGTCAAAGGATGGAAAACAATACTTCATGCAACAGGAAACCCCCCAAAACCAGGGGTAGCTGTTCTGTTTGTAGACAATGTGAACTTCAAACCAAGAGTGATCAAAAGAGATAAAGAAGGTCACTGCATACTGATTAGGGGAAGACTTCAAGAGGAAGAGCTAACAATCTTAAACATATATGCACCAAATTTGGGAGTACCCAACTATATAAAACAAATATTAATAGACATGAAAGATCAAATAAGTAATAACAATTATAATGGGAGACCTTATCACCCCATTGACCCAAAGAGACAGATCAGCTAGACAAAAAATTTGCAAAGAAATAACAGAACTAAATCAAACTTATGAACAAATGGACTTAGTAGACATGTACAGAGTGTTCCACCCAACCACATCAGAATACACATTCTTCTCTGCTTCACATGGGACATTATCTAAAAAAGACCATATACTAGCTCATAGAACATGCTTAGGTAAGTGCAAAAGAATCAAAATTATCTCATGCATATTACTGATCATAGTGCCATGAAACTGGAAATTAGTGACAAGATAAACTGCAAAAACTCCATAAACACATGGAAATTAAATAATACACCCTTGAACAATCAATGGGTCACAGAGGAAATTAAAGAAGAAATTAAACAATATCTACAAGCAAAAGAAAATACAAATACAACTTACTGGAACCTGTGGGATGCAATGAAAGCTGTCCTCAGAGAGAACCTTATTGCAGTGAATTCCCACATCAGGAAAACAGAATGAACATGAATAAATAACCTGATGCTATACCTCAAACATCTAGACAAAGAAGGACAAGTGAAGCCCAAAGCCAGAAGAAGGGAGAAAATTATAAAGATCAGAGCAGAAGTTAACGTAATTGAGAGTAAGAAAACAATACAGAAATTAACACTTGAAAGAGTTGGTTCTTTGAAAGAATAAATAAAATTGATAAGCCCCTAGCCAACCTTATTAAAAAAAGAAAGAAAAAATTCAAATTCATGAAATAAGGAATGAAAAGGGTGAAATCAATACAGACCCTGTGGAAATACAGAAGGCCATCAATACATACTTTGAAAACCTTTACTTTCATAGGTTTAATAGCACAGAAGAAATGGACAGATTCCTGGAAACATATGAATTGCCAAAGCTGAATCAAGAAGATGCAAAACTACTGAATAACCCAATTTCAGGTAATGAAATTGAAAATGTAATTAGAACCTTACCAACAAAGAAAAGCCCACATCTTGATGGATTCACAGCTGAATGCTACAAGAAATTCAAGGAAGACTTAATACCAACACTCCTCAAACTCTTCAATGAAATTGGAAGTGAAGCAATTCTCCCTAACTCATTCCTGGAAGCAAATATTACCCTAATATCAAAACCAGAGAAAGACCCACCCAAAAAAGAGAGCTACAGGCCAATCTCCCTAAAGAACATAGATGCAGAAATCCTCTGTAAAATACTGGCAAACAGAATGAAGCAAGTAATCAAAAAGATTGCACACCATGACCAAGTGGGATTCACCCCAGAAATGCAGGGATCATTCAACATACACAAATCAATAAATGTAAGACACCATATCAATAGAGTCAAAAATAAGAATCACATGATCATCTCAACAGATGCAGAAAAAGCTTTTGATAAATCCAACACTCATTCATGATAAGGACCCTACAGAAAATTGGAGTAGATGGTCTTTACCTCAATCTAATAAAAGCCATCTGACAAACCAACAGTCAGCATCATATTAAATAGTCAAAAACTGAAAGCTTTCACTGTAAAATTAGGGACAAGACAAGGCTCTCCACTCTCACCACTCGTATTCAATATAGTTACAGAAACATACGCTAGAGTAATTAGACAAGAGAGAGAAATAAAAGGAATAAGGATAGGAAAGGAAGAAGTTAAATTATCATTATTTGCAGATGACATGATACTCTACATGGAACATTCCCAAAACTCCATTGAAAGGCTTCTAGATGTAATAACCAAATTCATTAATGTAGCTGGATACAAAGTCAACACTCAAAAATCAATAGCATTCCTGTACACAAACAACAAACTCTCTGAGAGAGAAATAAGAAAAACCACACCCTTCACAATAGCATCCAAAAAAATGAAATACTTAGGAATCAATCTAACAAAAGAAGTAAAAGTTCTATACAGTGAAAATTACAATACTCTGAAAAAAGAAATCAAAGGGGATTTCAGAAAATGGAAAGACATTCCCTGTTCATGGATAGGAAGAACAAACATTGGGAAAATGGCCATTCTCCCAAAATTGTTGTACAGATTTAATGCAATTCCAATCAAAATACCATTAGCATACCTCACAGACCTACAGAAATCATTCCTAAAATTCATCTGGAACCAGAAGAGACCTAGAGTAGCAAAGGCAATTCTGGGCACCGAAGGCAAGGCAGGAGGTATCATGATCCCTGACTTGAAGTTATACTACAAAGCTACTGTGATAAAATCAGCATAGTACTGGAATAAAAACAACCCTGAAGATCAATGGAATAGGTTAGAGGATATAACCACAACTACAAGCACACTTATCTTTGACAAAGTGACAAAGTCATCTTATCTTTGACAAAGTGGCTAAAGGTTCACTGGAAGAAAGACAGCCTGTTTAATAAGTGGTGCTGGAAAAACTGGCTTTCCATATGCCAAAAACTAAAACTAGACCCATGCCTATTACCATACACTAAACCAAAGTTAAAATGGATCAAACATCTACATATTAAAACAGAAACACTAAGTCTGCAGGAAGACAAAGTAGGTACAAACCTCAAAGTCACAAGGGTAGGCAGAGAATGCATGAACAAAAATCAAACTGCATGGGAAATACTTACCAGAATCAATAACTGGGATCTTGTCTCATTAAAATGTTTTTGCATGTCAAAAGAAATCTCCAACAGAGTGAAAAGAAAACCCATGAATTGGGAAACAATCTTAGTCAACTGTTCCTCAGACAAAGGACTTCTATCTAGAACATATGAAGAATTAAAAAAAAAATCAGGCCCCCAAAATTCAAAGACCCAATGCAAAAATGGGCATCTGAGTTGAATACTAGCTTCTCAGCTCAAGAAATACAAATGACAAATAAATGTATGAAAAAATGTTCATCATCATTGGTCATTAGAGAAATGCAAATTAAAACAACAGAGATTCCATCTCACTTCAGAAAGAATGGCCAGGTTCAGGATAACAAGCAATAACAAATGTTGGAGAGGCTGTGGGGAAAAAGGAACACTTCTGCACTGTTGGTGGGAGTGTAGACTGGTGCAACTACTGTGGAAATCAGTGTGGAGGCTCCTCAAAAAACTGGAATTGGAGGTCCCATTTGACCTAGCTATCCCACTTTTTGGCACATTCCCAGAAGAATTGAAAATATCATACCACAGTGAGGTATGTGCACCCATGTTTATAGCAGCACAATTTGTAATAGTGTGGAGAACTCAAATACCCATCAACTGAGGAATGAATAAAAAAGATGTGGTATTTTTTCCACAATGAATTCATCTATAAATAAGGATCACATTGCAGCTTTTATAGGTAAATGGAGGTGACTTGAGACCATACTCATAAATGAAATAAATCAAACTCACATGTGTAAATACCATATTGTCTCCCTAGTGTAAGAAACTGAAAGAGTAAATATGATCCAAAATTTTCAATAAATATTGTGAAAGGGTAAGAAACTGATTGAAGGGGAAAAATAGCTCAGAGAAAAGGAGAAAAGAAGGAAGGGAAAAGAAAAAAGATATAAATTTGTGTATATACACTTAAAGTAGCTAAGATGATTGTACTACTAATTCTATTAGTTCTTGAAACAAAATAGTTAACATTCATAGGATTGGATCAATTTTGCATGTCTGTACCTGGTAATCTCAGTAACTCTTTTGAAGATAATTGTGCAAAGCAACAACCTTTGTTAAGTTCCTACCCACCTTGTTTTGAAAACCTATATTGTATTGTTTAGTATTTTTTATTATTGTTGATTATTTGTCTCTTTGGTTTTTTGTTTTTCTTGTATTATTTTGTTTTCTTTTTTCCTCTTCAAAATAAAAAAATAAAAAAAATAATTATTGTTATCTCTTTGGAAGATAGAACCTAGATAAAATTTGAAGTTCAAAATGTATTTTAGAGATTAGTTAGTTTAAACGTCTCTATTTACACGTGAGAAACTTAATGGTGACAGGTACTAGTTTGTCTAGAGTTATATAGGAGTAGACTGAGATTACTGCTGTATCTTTCCCCATCTCATGACAATAAAGATACCCTTTTGAAGTGTATATAAATTTCAAAGTATATATAAAGTATATATAAATTGTACTGTGTGGAAAAAATCCTCAAAGTTAGAAGTCTCAGGGATTTCCATACATGATTTAGTATCCTTAGAGTCTGTAGAGTATAGTTTTTGTTTTCCTGAGTTGCTTCAAATTGAAACCTGAGAAGCTATCTTTAATCCTATTGAATTTTCAAATCCTGAAAGAAATTATCTTCATATTCTTATCTCTGATGGTGGTGAGAGGAAGAGCAGAAACTCTTGGGGTCTGATCTAACTAGTGTTATAGGAAAGTTGAAGAGAGGAAATCGGAAAACAGAATTTTCTCCTTTCCACCCTCCCAGAGACTTTAGGGATTGTTTTATCACCAGTGTTTCCTTTGATCACTCCCCACCCCTCAAATAAACCGAGGAAGAACCATGCAATCAAGTCTCAAAAAGCTGGCTAAGGTTTACTCACTCACCGAACAACACTATTGGTAGAGTTATGATGTGCTACGCACTCTGCTGGATTTGGGAAGAAGCAGTGAGATATAAAACAAAATCATCACCCACAAAGAACCCACTGTCTAACAGAATGTGTTTGTACACATTATGCAACCAGTGCCTTAAGTGCTAGCAGATGTAAAAACAACTAACAATGGAATCACAGAGGCAGAAACAATGCCTCTGCCACAGAGAGCAGAGGTCTTTGTTAATGAGGAGGTGTTTGAGTTGAGTTTTAAAGAATGAATAGGGGTTTACTAGAAAAAATGCAGGAAAGGATAATTCATATTTGGTGAACTGGAAGAAGCTGGGGAATGGTTAGAAGATTAGTTTTGGCTCTGTACCACAGGCTAGATCTCAGAAGTACTAGTTTATTTAGAACTTTACTAGAAATCAGTAAAAGGTGGTATAAAGCCTTAGTAGGTCAGTGGCATGATGAGTCTTGTGATCTAGAATATGGGGTGGGTCAGAAGGTACACGCCTGGAAGGAGGGAGATGAATTAGGTAGCTTATGTCATACAACTGAAAGGTAATGAAAGCTTATACCTGATGACTTCCAAATCTCTGTCTTTTCTCTTTAGGTGCAACCACTAGCTACTACAAGTCTTTAAGATACCTCAACTCAATTTGTACAAGCCTAAACCCATCATTTCCTCCCTTAGCCCTTAATAGTCATTCCCTTTTACAGTTGTGGTAACCAATACCCAAGTCAGGTATTAAGAGTTTGCTTCTGCTTTGTACATCCAGTAGTCACCAACTCTTAAAAATTCAAATTCTTAAAATTCTCTCTTAATCCCTATCGCCACTACCTTGGTAAGGATAGGAGAAGATGGAGCAGATACAAGCTCAGTAATTGCACCCAAACTATTGAAGAATTTGACTGTGTACCAAGGGAGATGCTAAGGGGACACATTTATCAGATGAAAGGAATTTTTGGCCTTGCTTTTCTGTTTTTAACTAAATCTAAGGAAGTCTGTGTCTCTGTTTCATTCTTTCTGGGTAAGAGGGAAGGAGCTAAGAGAGGGGTAGCTTTGCAGCTTGGACAGTAGCTCAAAATGTTCATGCTCATATCTATCCTTCATATTCTTGATAAGGAAGGGTGTGAACATATAGAGAAGGTAAGTAAACCTGCTATCGCTTCCTGGCCTTTCTAGGGGGCTGTCATTTAGAAAAAAGAAAATCCCAGCTTTCTTAGATTGTCTGCTGAATTCTCAGCTTCTTTGCTGCAGGTAATTTTGAGTTTGGATGCTTTCAGAAATCCAAGCTCCACCTGTGTGGCCAACCCCAGAGGGTTATGCTGCTGTCTTCCACTCAAGTCCTCAAATCCACTATCCAAGTGTTCCAGGTTACAATTGGCTTCTAGTTGACAGGCTGCACTGAGTTTTGGCTAATTCATGGGGTAGATGGTTATTTCCTGTTCTCTAGCCATGACAAATTGCTGATTGTTGGCATCACTGATGAAATAAGTAAGGCCTCTGCCACCCCAGCTTCTATTACTTTTTAATATGAGTTACTTTAATAGAAAGACTTAAATGCTTCTTTCTATTGCTTTGCCTCAGCACTTCTAAGGTCATAAATTCTTCCCCCTCCTGTCTGCTATTACTGGCATATCAATCCTTTCTAGTTCTGTGAGCACTAAAATTGAAAGAAAACAAGGTTGTGGCTTTATGCATTTTTAATTTAACAAAATCCCTGCTTTGAAGCTGAGGGAAACAATGCTCGTGGCAGAGTGGTCTGGCCATGAGGAAAGTCCTCAGAGGGGCTGCGTCAATGAGAACTTTGTAGGCAACCTGAGTCTCCATTCTTAATCTTCAGGGGGATTCCAGCAGACTGTGTGTATCCGTCTTATGGATTCCAATCAGGGTATAAATTTTTCCCACTCACTCCTTTTCTTCCACCGCCCCCCTCTTCCTTTGAGGACATCAAGACACCAACTAAAATGAGATGGTCTGGTTTCCCAGCTTTGGAGAGGAATTCATTCATCATTTGATTCATTCCCAAGGCTCCAGGATGAAGTATTCAGCTAGTTGTTTGACAAGGAAGGGAAGGGAATATCTCCATTCTTAAAAATATCTTTTTAAAGTAATTCCTTTCAGCACTTATTGACAGGGTCCCAAAAGGCTGATAGGAAGCTCTCCTTCACCTCTAGTTCCCATCTTAAATTTGGAGAAAACCTACTCCCTTGAGGTGGTGAAAACTGCAAGTTGGCATAAAGCCCAAGAAGGAATGAAATAAAATGCCCCTCTAGGCATGGCCCAGAGGCATGATTAACACCACTGCTCATCAGCATAAAATATCTTCAATTATGAGGGATTAAGAGGTTTGGGAAAGTAAATGCTAAAGCAGATGAAATATGAGCATAACAGTGGGAAACAGTACCCCAGGACAGCAGTGGCTGAGGCAGCCTCCAGGTGCGCTTGCCGTCAGAAGATGGGGGAGCGCAGCTGCATACTTGGTTAAAAGGACTGCTTTCCCAATTCTGCATTCTGGGGAGCTTCTGTATTGTTAGGAGGGAATGAAGCCAGAGAGCACAGTCTGACTGACCTATGGCTGACAAAGGGAGTGCTTTGCAAGATCCTTTGCTTTCCCTATAGCAGGGGCTGCTGATTAAACCATGCAAAGGGGCACCAGTGCGGGTTGGCCAAGGACGTGCCTGACACAGGGGAGCCACTTGGATAATTCTTCCAGATGCTATCCTGTGAATTCATACATATTAGGTAGGCAGGAGAGTGGGAAGAGCATGCTATGCTTGCATGGAGTGGAGCAGAGCAGAGCCTTGAGTGGGTAGGTAACAGGCAACCAGGCAAAAGGGGTGGAATCATTAAACACGGTGAGGACCACTCTTTGGAACAGAAAGCGATCCCAGCACCTGGAAAAGATGAGTAGAGGGCTTCCCTGCCTGGGGGTAGAAAACCCATAGCTAGTTTGGGGGACACTTTCTATTTGCCCAGCACTGCTATCCATCATACATTTAGCAATGCAGAGATGGCCCAGTTGAGCCCAGACCTAGGCTGAGGAGTATGGGAATTAGAAAAAGCAGTGATAAATACATGAGGTAACATTTCTTAGGTGACAGCAGGGTGGAATTCCCATGAATATCTCCAATATCAGAGGAAACTGTAGAGAACAGCATTACGGTTTAGAGTGGACTATATGGTCAGGAGTCCCTGGGTTCAATGCTGATTCTTGTAATCACTGTATGTGTGATTTGAGTGAGTTACTTGACATTTGGCCTCCTTATTTTCAGCCATAGAATGGGAGTCATAATAGCTTCCATTGCATGAAGTAATTGTGGGAGTGATATGCAGTAGTATTTGTGATTCTCTTAACACAGTGCTTGGCACATGATAAGCACTGACTGCATTTTCATTAGCATTGTTATCATCAGAGATGGGGCTGAGAAATATGAATAAGAGAAATGGAATGTCAGTGAGGCGACAGATGGGAAGAGAGCTGATGCTTTTTCAGGCATAGTTACTTGGCCTGGGGCTATTTGCCTCAGACCAGGGGTATAATGCTATGCATGCTATTAAAGGGCCTTGAGGGGCTCTGTGGCCTCTGGCGACCAAGGTGGGGGGCGTGGTGGTGGACTGGGCAACAGGAAGGAAAGACAGCAACTGAAGAATGTGACCTGAGTGCTTCACCTTATACATTTGGGATAGGTTGAATCTGTTACATGGTCAATGAATAGAACATGTGATTAGGTACAGAGGCATTGGTTTAAGGGACAGGGGTCCAGTTACCTGTTATTTTTCCCTATGGTGGTGTTGAAGAGATGAATCCATTGACATCTAATTCGTCTTTCTGTTCCCTGTACAGAAGCTCTGCATTTGGACTTGTTTACCAAATGGCTTAAAGCAGCTTTGTCAATAAGGCTCAAATGTACCTGCCTTCCCTTCTTAGTTCGGAAGGACCCAGAATACAAAATGAGAGTTACTTAGTCATCCCAGGAGAGTGGAAGGGGAGCTTCTTATTGTTTTCCCCAATGCTGGTCTCTAAATTTCTTTTACACAAAAGCACTGTTAAGGGGTCACATATTATTTTGTAACCCATTTGTTCATCCATTCATTTAACAAATCTGTATTGAGGACCCCTCTCCACCTGAACAGAATTGTGCTAGCACTTGGAAAAGCATCAAGAGTGCTTAAGAAACTCATAAGGAAACAACTCAGGTTAATGAACATTTGTAATCAAAAGAGGAGCATGTAATAATCAAATTGGAAGAAGAAATGGTCCTCTTCTCCTTCTGGAATTTGTGGTCAAGGTTCAGAGAAGGGATGGCAAAATGTAACCAGACTCCATTGTTCTCTGTGACATTTGGAGGGAAAGGTCACATTATGACTGACAAATACAGGTGCCCAAGGAACTATAATGAGAAGCAGGGGACCAAGATTCTTGGGATAATAAGCATACGGCAACTCTCTGGTATCCAAATCTAATGATCATTTAAGCCATCAGACATGGCATGAGAATTTAGAATAGCTGGTGTCTAGGTATATGTGATTTAGCCAGAAGTAGCACTGGGACTAGGAAATCCCAGTACCACCTACATTCTGAGCCACATTCACATACATAACGAAGCCGCTCAGTATCTGAATTTCTGGAGGCAGCGCTTTCAGTTGAAGACCAATTGGTTCAATGAAACTGAAGGCAAATCTGACAGTAGGGAGCCTGTCACAAGAGCTGAGAAACAGTGGCAGGAGTATAGCTCTTTCATATTTATCAAGAGAGGAAATTATTCATTTTCTTTAAGGCCATGTTACTCTATTTTAGGGTGACTACAGAACAAACAAACATAGGCCACACTAAAACCCAAGCTGGGAACTTGGAATAGACAACCTGCCCCTCACGGAGCTCTGCAAATGTCTGTTGAATGGATGAACGAATTACATATGCAAGCACCATATTCTTCCAGGCCAAGATTTGATTTGGTTTCCATGCCCAGAGGCCAGATGTCTGTTGGGAGGTTTTCCAAATCTCCAGTCTTGATCTTTTCTTAACTCCTCTCAGGGGATCCAGAGAGTGATTCTGGTATCTGGCAATCAGCAGCATGGCACTGTGCCCTGAGAGTGCCAATGCACTGCTCATACTGGCCTTGGATCTGCTTCCTCGCCAAGCAGAGCTTACCACCCAGATGGCATAGACTTGAGTTCCAGTCTACTTGGAAAGGCCAGGTCTTGCCAGTTCCATCTCCAAGGGGACAGTCTTGGCAGAGCCCACATGCCAAAATATCCAGAAGTTTGCCAACTAAAAGGTGGTGAGTGGTCTTGTCCTGTAAGCAGCACCTCAAATAGACAGCAGATGGGAAACTGGGGCAGGGGGTGGAGAACAGCTGGATGACATTTGCTGCATAATAGCTCTTGAGGGATTTGAAAATCATTGTTTAAGTTCCCTTCTTGCCTTCTCATGTAAATAAATGTCCCATACCAGGGGCGTGGAAATCAGAAATTTTAGAGATTGGTTCCCATCTTCACAAGCTCTTCTGTCTTCTCCCTGACAACCAACATGCACAAATACACACACATTTACATGCATACATACAAATGTGTGTACCAGTGCATACATATTCATCTACTTCCACCAACAAGGGAACGCTGGTGACTGTGAACCAAAGCTTCCTTTCATTTGCTGTGTATTTAAGAGCAGACTTGTTCTCTGAAGTCTCTTTTGAAACAAATCTGGCTCTTTGGGCTGCAGCAGGAAAACTGGATTCAAGATACAGTAATTCCAGATATTTATATCCTTCCATCAATTACTTAGTTGGTTTTCTGCAGCTGTGGTTTGCTAGGAATTACTGTATCCCACCAAAAGGAATAGCAAAAATATACATATTTAATAAGAATATCTTTCTTCATTTTTCTTTCCAAGGCATTTGGAGGGAGGAAGCTCTACCATAGATAATATCTCAAAGGCAAGTGACAGTTGCCTAGGCACTCTGGTGAGAGAGGAGCTGGACTTCTGGGAAGGAGAAGGGAGCTGGGAGTGTGAAAAGCTGGCGTTGGATCTTGTTCCCAAAGTTCACACAGAAGAGTGTAGTTTGGCTGATGCCTCTTCACAGAAGAATTTAAAGCCCACTTCTGATTAGATTCGTTAGCCCCTGGTTTAAAGGTCAGGTATTCTGTAGGCTGGGCAATCCATTACTTATCTTTCTTCATTGCTCCTGGGACAAATTTCCTTGGTTCCAAGGACCTTGGAAGATGTCCCTCTTCTCACACTGATTTCATGGGGAAGTCTTTTCCTATAGGCAAAAGGGCAGCAGATTACCTGGGTAAGGGCCAACACATTTGCAGGCTTCAGGGCTCAATAAACACCCTTGACGTCAATCTTCAATCATCTCTAGTTACCTGAATACCAAGGACTATATATCCATTTGCCTTCTGACTCCTGTTAACGGTGTCCCATGGATCTTTGGTTGTGGAATTTCACACAAGTATATTTTGTATCTCTCCTATAGTAAGCTCTCAGCCCAAGCAAGGGTTTAGTTCTTTCTTTTTCCAGGAAAGAGGGAGAAAGGACAAAACTTCTCTAAAAACTGTAGCCTTTCTTTTGAGAACCACCCACTCCAGCTCTCAGCAATGTTGTGAATGCTCCCCAGGCCAGCCTATGGGGTTAGGAGAGCTCAGCACAAGAATTACAGCTGCCTGGGAGACCACCTGACCCTGATGCATCAGGCCCTGGAATGAGGCCAAATCTCCACTTAAAATGACAATCCTGTACAAAGTGGCACAGCGACATGCTAAATATATATAGATGGATATAGATGTAACATGAAACAATATATATTTTTCCTGCTTTCATCATCAGAATCAGGCATGTTAAAGGTATTAATCGGCGTTCCTCTCCAGAGAAATCCTCCAGTTATGTGCTTTGGATCCCAGACAGGAAATGTGAATCATGAGGCAATGCAAAATTAATCCAGACAAAATGAAAAGTGGAGTGATGTAGCCGAGGTATCCGCCTGGGGTAGAAGGGGGGTGTGGGTGTTGCCTGACCTGCTGCTCCTGTCCTGACCTCTTGGCTCTCTATGGAAGAGGAGAGCCTTTGTCTGTAGGGAATGGTTGCTGTGGGACCCAGGAGCGTCCCAAAGCAGAATGAATGTGGCATATGCTTTTATTTCTGAGGAGCAGAATACCAGGGAGGAGATGTCCCTGACTTTGAGGGCACCTGGAAAGCGATGGAAAGCTTGGCAGGCGTACACAGAAGGCACAGATGTGGCTCTTGCCCTCCCACCTCCACTGGGCTGGCTCTAGACACGTGCAGTGTTGGAGGTGACTCAAACTGTGATCTGAGGTCATTTGTGCCTCTCCCCCACAGACACCACTCCTCTTCCAGGGCCATGAAAATGTCCCAGACTGAATTCCTTTCTCACTTATGGAAAAGACAGAAACAACCTTGCTTTTCTTTCTAGGTCTTAATTTCCTAGAAGCTGCCCCAAGGGTAATTCCTCGGTCTTTTTCCAATAACCTTTCAATTTAGACAGGAGACGAAACCTTTCTTCCTTCCTGCTTGAGGATAGATGACTTTTCGACTTGTGAAATATAGCCCATTTCCATGGCAAGTTACTTCTTCTGGTCTTTGTAGTGTGATGGGAAATTCCTGGTCCTGACAGGTTCCACGGATAGAATTTTCAGAGTAAAAGAGTAATTTGGTTACCACCCTGTAGGGTTTTCTGTTCCTACTGAGCTGACCAGTAATGATGCTGTAACTTCCTTGCTCAGCTCCAGCAGTTATTGCTCTCTTCTTATATTTTATATTTGTCTTTGGACTTACTAATGTCTACCTTTTAACATCTAAATTGAGAAATGACCCACACAGGGTAAAGTGCTCATTCATTTTACATGTAGAGCTCAGTGAATGTTTCCATGTGAATCAACCAGCAGGTTAAGCTGAACCGCATGCCCAGCACTCATGGAGGTCTCCTCTTGTGCAAGTCTACACCACCCTCTACTTACCCAGGCATAATTCCCTTTCTTGCATTTATCTCTGTAGGTGAGATTTGTCTTTTCTAGGTTTTCACATGGATGGAATCATATGACATGTACTGTTTTGTACCTGGGTTTTGTCATGCAACATTATAGTTTCAGGGTTCTTTTATGCTGTTGCATGTGTCACTAAGATTTTTTATCTTTAATGCTTTGCAATACCTCATTATACAAATATATAGAATTTATTCTCCAGTTGACAAACAGTTGTGTGTTGTTTTAGGTTTGAACTAATAGATCCTTTCACATTTTGTGTGTTTTGCTGAACATACATTCTCATTTCTCTCGGGAACACCTAGAGTGGAGTTACTGAGTCATGGCAATGTGCATGTTAGCTTGGTACTTTCAAATCGTGGTCCAGCAATGTCTGAGAGCTCTAGTAGGTCCATATCCTTCCCAACACCTGGTTTTATCTCTTTTTGTATTTAAAGTTGTTTATAGAGGAAGTTGTTGCATGCCTCCTTGCTTGGGGCTCCTTCCACTTTAAATCACATCATAAGTGTCCCTGAAGCCTACTATTGAGAGATTAGGGTGAATAACTATTCTGGGCTGTACCAATGTAAAAACCAGAAGACTCAAATTCTAGGGATCCTCCTGCTTCCAGGGAAAGTGGGAGGGCTGCTTACCGTAAATGTGGAATACTGGAAAAGAAAGAAGCTCTGGAACTGACTTGGTTTGAGTCCTCATCTGTTCACTACTTGTGAGTGCTGCATAGCTGGCTATGTGGGTGATAGAGCAGATACATAGTAACAGATCAATGTTAGAATCTGGATGGTGGGTGCACATGTGTTAACTGGAAGATTTTTCCAACCTTGCTGTATGTTTGGAAATACTAATAATAAAAGGGGAAGAATAAGGATAATGCTTATTGGTTCTAAGGGCACCAGATTTAAGAACTAAGAAGATGTAATTTCTTTCAGAATACAGAGCAGCTGAAGAGAATAAATGCCCTCATCATTCTGGCCTTCACATTCAGCTGCCCACTTGGTTCTTGTCTTTCCTAAACACCTTTCAGGAGTAGTGAGACAAAGGATCAAATAGAAAATAAGAGAAAATAGGGAGAGAACTTCTCTTTGAATTTCAGCCTTCACATTACTTTGCTTAGTCTTCTTGGAAACAGAGCAGAAATTTTAGTGTCACATCTCCCTGCTCCCCATGACCTGTGGCCGGTGGCAGGTAGAATTGGCTGAACCATTTACTATGATCTAATGCCTTGTTGAGCCATATTCTCCAGCCTCTCTGGCTTCTAACTTTGCTGTCATTCCTCACAAAGCCGACTTACTTTTATCCTCTTTCAAAGCCATCTCTTGTTCCCATGGCAACTTACTGGGGGTCTTCTATCACCATGGGAACATGGCTGCTGGGTTTAAATACACCTTATCACCACAGCATTAAAAAATACTGGGAGAGAGGGAGACTGGTTGTCAAGGAAACAGGATTTAGGTCTTCTCTAGGAGAGATAGGCTATGGAAAGGAAAGTGCTGTTGGGAGGTTAGAAGCAACACCACACCCAGTGTTGGTCCTGAAGGGACAGCTGTGTGTTCTTTGTGCAAACTGTATGAAGTGTGTGCATGTGTGTGTGTGAATACACACACAGTTGTCTTTCATCTTTGTAATCTGAAGAATCTCATAGGAAGGCACCTTGGGGATTTCAAGATTCTTAGAAACCCTCATACTGCAGCCTGAGATCTATTTGTCTGCCTCTCATACTTTCTCTCTGTATCTCTCTCATTCTTTCTCTCTTTCTGTCTCTCTCTGTCTCAGTCTGTCTTTCACACACACACACACGCATATACACACACACACTGAAAGGTTACCTTGGGGCACCTTCCTTGTCCTCAGGGATGTGTAGCAATTTTGTAGCAAGTGGGCCTGAAAACCAAACCAAAAGACAGACTAACAGCTTAGGTCAAAGATACATGAAAGGGGTTTAAATGATGGGAAATATGAGTTGCATTTATGCAAAGACATAGAAAGAAGAGGTACCCTAAAAAAGGGCAGTACTTTTTCTATTTCTTATAGGTCATCTGTTCTTTCTTGGGGCAAATGGGACATTCAGTCAGTCAGTTACTCCACCAGAAGGGAACTGAGTTCTATGGGTACCTACTTCACCTACCTTTCTTCCAGCAGTCACAGTGGAGCTCTACTGAGTGAGGAAAGGCACTTGTACCCTTTTCTAATGAAAAAAAAATAAGCATATGGCAGATGCATGGTAAACTACTAGATCATAGGCTTCCAAGGGCACAGTCCTGTGCTCAGTGAAGCTCAGTCCCTGTCACTGCTTTGGGAGAATCCAACAAACAAACAATACAAATACCATCTAATCAAATTTTATGTCAGTACTATCGAAGTGCCCAGGCCCTTATGCACCTCTGGAAATTCCATCTCTAGCAGGCTCACCCCAGGAAGACTATGAGCAAACATGTCCAGGCCCAGTTGACAGCTCTCTTCTCCTCTCGGTGGTTTCCAAGGACCTTATGTCCTTAGACTGTCATGCACTTGCTCAAAGTCACTCATGGTAACAGCCACTCAGCAGACCCCTTTCCCACAGTCCTTCCCCTCCACTGTATCAGAGTTGACCTCTTCTCCCACAGACACGGAGTAGAAAAAGACAGAGAAGAAAGAAAATATTCTCAGAAAATTCTGGATTTTAATTGAAGCCTCTCTATTTTCTAGCTTTGTGGCCTGGGAAAAATCTCTTACTTAAGTTTCCATTTCAAGAATTTATAAGCTGATTCTAAGGCTTAAGTAAGGTAATGAATATAAATGTGCTCCACAAACTATGGGTGCTCTGGTTCTGATAGCACATTTCAGTTCTATGGGGGAGGCTGTGATGAAAGAAATGGTTCTGAGGGAGGTCAGTCTCGCTCAGAGCTGGTTATGTGGATATTTCTGCTATGAATAGGTGACACTGATGGTAGTAGCCACAACCTGCTTCCTTGGATGTCCTTCAGACCCTAGCACTATGCTTAGTTCATAGTAAGTTCAGCAAAGGCTGCGGACTGGCAGGTGTGGTAATTGGCTGAGACTTTTGGTGCTTTCCACATTGCTCTGTGCAGTTGGGCAGGTGAGCAGCGGTGTCCACCATAACCCTGGGATAGACAAAACCCCTACAGCAGTGAGAGCCAAGGTGCCCAAGTCCATCAGGTGGAACAGCTGCTGAGGGAGGGCAGGAGGGCTATGAATTGCAAATCTCCAGGCTTGCTATGATTCACAGTCTGGCTTCCAGAAGATGACCTCTCTCTTGCTCTCAACTCCATTATCTTGAACTCCCTCCCCACCCTGGTCACTGCCCCATTTTCTCCTTTTAACACTTGTCCATTGGCAGATCAGCCTGGTAATAACTCCAGGGAAGACAGATTATCAATCCCTGTCCAGGGAGGACCATTATTCATGACCTCACTCGGAGTTTTATGAAAGAAAACATAGCAAGAGGAGGACTACCTCCTGCTGCCACTCAAGGGGGCTTTGCCTGGGAGCCTCAGTGAGGCCTGGATGGGTGGGACCAGAGTAAGGGGTAGGATACTGATGGAATTCAGAGAACAAGATGCAGGGGTGAGACTGTGAAATACTGCAGCAGCAGGCTCCCAGGCCAGGCTGTCAGCACTGCCAAAGGCATGAGGCAGTGTACCTAGGGGCAAAACCTCAGGGTGTGCATAATGTACTCTCTGGTAATTAAACCAAAACATCCTTTTGTAATAAAAATTGAACAAAATTTTTGATGAAAATTTTGTGTGAAGTGTTAAGAAAACTATTGAAATTTTCAATGTTTTTGTTGGTGTTTGTTTCTCAGGTCATGTTCCTAGCAATGTAGATGTATGAATTTATTCTCTTTTGCCATTAGAGTATTTCACCCAATCATTCAGCATTTCATTCAGTCCTCCATGTGGTCATTTCTTGCTCAATAGATATTTATTGAAGGACAACTATGTGTTGGATTTAAGAGATTGAGCAGGTAGCAAAATACAAATGAACCTTGATTTAATGGTGTTTAGACTATAGGAGAACTCCTAAAAAACTAAAGAAGCCAAAATTCTCTTTTCCCATGACTAGGCTATGGATGATGGTGAGTCTTCTATCATGAAAACTGTGCAAGCAAAGGTTAAATAAGCAACAGTTGCTTATTGAATGAATGAGGAATGACAATGATTTTCTACATCAGACAAGAAGACAGATAGATGACCTTTAAAATACATTGCAACCAATGACTCCATGCCATTTGTCTCCTGGAAACCTTTCTACTTTATAGTCTTTTGACCTGATCCCTACCATGTGTAAGTCAGCCTCCTCGTACAGTCTGGGTTGCCTAACGTCCCTGAGTCTTTTCCTCACCTTTGTCTCCCTTGATCCACCAGGTAGCAGAATCCCTAGAGACAAAGAATTTGGGGAGAAAAAAAAAAAGATCAGTTGTCTCTTGATGACAGCTGGAGGAAAGAAGAAAGTTAAAAATTTCTCTCCTCATCTTGCTTTGGCCACTGAACACATTTTCTTCCAACATTGTGGAAAGCCTGTCATAGGTTAAGTGTTCCACATTAGAGAAGTCTGAATTCTAGCTCTGAAATGCAGCCATCTAAATGGCTCAGCCCAGAGACAGGAAGGAGAGTTGAGTAGATAGTGCCTGCAGACTCTTCCTTCATGCTTAGATCACAGTGACCATCTCCCTGGGCACCTCCAGTAGAAGGGACATCTAGAAATCCCCAGACATCTGAAAGATTGGGTTGGGTTTAAGGTAAAAGGTTCCAAATGGCACAATGCCCTGTGAAATGACCATTCCTGCTAATGTCCTTGGAGGTAGGGGCTGTAGTGTGCGTACGTGTGTGTGTGTGCGTGCATGTGTGTGTATGAGTGTATTGTATATGTGTGTGTGTGTATCATTTACAAAATTCCTGCCATGTGCGGTTTAGCCATACAAAGCACATTTAACCTCACAACAACTCTTTGGGAGCAGATGACACTGTTACCATTTGTAAAGTAATGAAACTAACTTTCAAAGGGTGAAGCTTCTTTGGTGCTAGGTCTAGGATACCATGATGTCTCTTTACTTAAGCTTCCACACACCGTGAGCTCCAAGGACACAGTAACTTCAATACTCGACTCCTTCCAGGTGGGAGAGGACCTTGCTAAACAGAAGAACCCTTGACCAGAATGGCTCAGGTGAGGCGCCACTGGAAGCAGCTGCAGGCCCTGGAGTGCTCAAGGAACCAGTGGCTCTGGGAAAGGAGAGGGAGCTGGGTCCCAAGCAGCCTCATCTCCCGGTTGCTGAGGGGACTGACTGGTATGAGTTTCAGTTTCCTGGGCTGCTATGTGTTATTCCTGAGACTCTGGTGCCAGGGAAGTTCAGGGCTGGCTCCCTGCAATGACAGCAGAGAAGCATTCTCTTCACATCACCTGTCCAGGCTGACAAGCCCTGCTCAGAACCAGGAAGATGGTGTTCCTCACTTTTTCCTGATCAGGTAACTTATCACCAAGATATAAGTTTACAGAATTTTTGACTCTGAGATGACTCTTAGGGGGAATAGGGACAGTAAATCCGTCATATATTTTCCATGTCTCATTCTGTCTGCAAGGCAATGACAAGGACAGGAATGAGGCAGGAGGAGGAGGTGAGACAGAGAAGAGCAGGAAGCGGGCCCTGAGTGAATGCAGACAGGATCTGTCGGGGAGCTGTGGTTAACAGACAGCAGTGAGGCCCTGGGAAGATGAGTTGAGCTTCTCTCTTACCTGGAAGTGGAACTATCCTTAAACATTTCCAGTGAACCCTGCCACTGAGTGATACTTAAATTTCAGAAGTACAGCCCCACTGTGCGTGTTTCAGAATCTTGCAAAACAGGAAGCATCCAGGACTCTGGTATTTCTGTGGCTCCCTGGAGCTGAGGCTGAGGCAGAAACGCTGTGATGTTTGTGTTGGGCCTGGATTATTTCTGAGGCCACTGTAGTGAGAGGGATGTGCCATCCTAAGCAAACTAAACTTTGTTGCTTTAAGAAACAGGAAAATGAAAAGGACAATGTGCCCTGCTTGGTTTTCAGTGATTCAACACTTGCCTCGATTTCCCTCAGATTTATTCTGCTCAATTCCACTGGCAAGGATCATCTCCCATTCTTCTGCCTTTCACAATAAACAGAATCACTCTGCCTCTACTGATCAAGTGACTGGCTTCATTTTCTCTTCATTCTTAACAACACTGACAGGGCCTATACTATTAGTTTGGACCAGCAAGGGACAAAGAACAAGGAGCATCAAAAAGCCTCAGCAACTAAGGTAAATGATATTTTGATACAATATTTAGAAACTAAAAATCAATGCAAAAGTCCTTGATAAACAGAGCCACCCAAAATTTCAACAGATACTGGACTGATATTAGTTTCTCCTTTGACCTCTAGGTGCAATATAGCCCAACACTGCTTGGCTCTCCATTTTGTGGTTGGCATCGTGGATGCAATGGAAACAAGAAAATTGTGCCCCCACTAGTGGAGCTTCCAATCTAGCAGACCAAAGGAACCAAGGAGGAAAATATCAAAAGCTGACCATTGTACCAACTATGAGGAGACCCTCTCACTTTTCTATGAGCTTGACTTCACCATACCACTGAATCCAACCATTATCAACACCATGGGGCAAAACCTGCTGCCTGTGAGGGTGAGCATAGGAGTGGGGAAGGAGCATGAAAAGCACAAAAGGATGCCAAGATTATTTTTTGTTGTTGTTTTTGTGCTGGGAATTGAACCCAGAGTCTGGCATATACTAGGCAAAAACTCTGCCACTGTTTCATCTCCAGCCCTTTTTATTATTTTCTTTTTAAATTTGGAGAAAAGGTCTTATTAAGTTTCCCAGGCCGTCCTCAAATTTGTGATCCTCTTGCCTCAGCCTCCTGAGTAGCTGAGATTAAAGACATGTGCCACTAATGCTTGACCTGGGTGCTAGGATTTAATGAAGTATATTTAAGTCTCTAGTGGACAATTCGTGATGTTCTAAGATGAACCTCTGCCAACTTTGTAATTAATAGCCACTATTTAGCCAAGTGAAGATTATATATAATATATATTCTATTTATAATCTCATCCAAGTGAAGATGTCTGATGAGAATATGGAAGAGGTGGTGGGGAACAAGGAAGTGTATAAAAAATATTGACATTGTAAACATCTCTGATGGAAATAGGGTAAGAGGGCAAAAGAAGAACTGAAGGTTTGGTGAATTGGGCTTCCTCTCTCCTCGCAAGCAAACTGAGCAGTGAAAGAGGATTGACAGGACAGTGACCGCCAGCTTCCTGGACACCTACACTCCTGCTGGCTGCGGGAATTCCATCCTCCTCAATTAACCAGTGTCCACTTACTCAGCAATCTGTTTTAGTGGCAAGGAGGCAGCACTGACTAAATCATGATTCTCATTTCCAATTTAAGCTTGCTCTTACACTGTCCCTTCTTGAATCTGTATCACCTCTTGTATAGCTTCTTTTTTGTCCTTTGTACAGTTGTGGAGGCCTGGAAAAATACATTAGGAATGACTATTTGTGCCTAATGTATTTTACTGTAGGAATCCTGTGACGAGATGAGCAGTAAGTGGTCAAATTCGGAAGTTACAAGTCAGAGCTTTTGTAGCAGCAGTTCCGCCTACTGATATCACCTTCAGTCTCCAGTTAGGCCATGTGGAGTAGCACCACAGACAGCAGGAATCAGGCCTGCCATTACTCCCAGAGGCTCAGGGTGGAGTTCTGATAAAGAACACTGCATGTCTTCAGAGCAGGTGGTCTCTTCTGTCACTATAATCAAACAAAACTTTCTCCAGCTGTTCTGTGGCAGACTATTGCCTGGGATCCTAGAATCCTGCCATTTTTCCTCTCTCCTTGCAACATGGACTGCAGATCTCCTGTCCCGGAAGCCTTTCTTCTCTCTGTGCACTGAGTCCAGGGAGGCCGCACCTTTGCGGAGAAAATGGGCTGCTGAAGTTGTTCATAGCTGGAAGAGACAGCAGCGTTCTCTTTTGCTGTCTGTGCAGGGGAAACAGAGTTGCTTTAAAATCTTACATAAAATTACCTTGGTTATTGACTAATAAACAAATAAAAAAGGAAATACAGATTTTGTTTAAGAAACAAATACCATCTCCTCTTTTCCTCTTCTACCCAGTAAACGATGCCCAAATTTGGGAGTATCAAATGCAATTTGTTGTTTCAGTTAAATGTTTCTTGTAACTATGGACGTTATACTTGGATCAGATTCCATTATAATAAACTCCACTTGATCTCTAAATTATTTTACAACTGTGGAATTTTACTAAAACAAATGCACTTTATAAATCACATTCCTGACCCCAGTTTAGGGTCAGTTTGCATTTTATCAGCTCCACAACTCAACCAACAATAAATTTGATGTAAGTTTTTAAACTCTTTGATTTTTGGTTTCATTTACCATAAGTTGTGACCATTAGGTATAGTTGTCTTAATTCCTCATAAGACCAATAAAATTATTTTGTAAAATGATTCTGTGAAATAGAAAATTTCATCTAAATATTAGCTTATTGTCTGTTGAAGGGACATCAACCACAACTGAGAAGGTATTTGGGCTTTCTGTTTATGTAGTGGTGGTGGTTGCAACCCAATGGTATTAGGATAATTCATCTTCCTCTCTGTTTTCCAGCATTGGATATGACACACTCCTGTAACACCGTGTTTCTCTACTGTTTGAACACAGTAATGAGAGATGACCTGTACTCCTTTAAACCTTAGAGCATTTTGCTTTTACTTTTTCCCAGCTGACATGTAAGGCTTATATAATTTTGGTGGTCATTTGATTTATTAATGTTGGACAAAAAGGAAAACTTAAGCAATGCATTCTGCCAATTTAGATGCTGAGGGAAATTTGACTCTATTGGAAAGCTTTCCAATGCTTGAGTGTGCATCAGGAGATGCTGAGAGCTCACAAGAAGAAAGGGAGATGGGACTCCCAAGGTTGAATAAGAGGCAAAGATTCTATCAGTAGGTTTATTCCACTTCCTTTCATGATACTACTCTACTATGAATGTATGTGTCCCTCCAAAATTTGTATGTTGAAAGCTGAAGTGATGATGTAAGGAGCAGGGCCTCTGGCAGGTGATAAGGTCATGAGGGATCAGCTCTCATGAATGATTAGTGCCCTTATAAAAGGTCTGGAAGGAACTAGTGAGGTCCCTTTGCTCTTCCATTTTCCACCATCTTGAAAGCAGAAAGGTGCCCTCATGAGATACTAAATCCTCTGGCATCTTGTTCTTCAACTTTCAAGCCTCGAGCAACATGATGATATAAATTTCTGTTCATATAAATTATTCTGTCTCAGGTATTTTGTTATAGCAGTAGAACAGAATGAGATATACTCCGAGGCTTATTATGAGACATACTGCTTAGTGAAAGTGAAGGAACGAACACTGAGCTGGGAGAGGCCTGTGAAAGGCTGCCATAAGAAAACAATGTTAACGTATAGCTTAAGTAAAATATGCTTGTATAATAGGTTGGGGACATCCAGAACCTGATCCTGTGATGTCAGCATGCCAGTCATGCCAGGAATCTTTAGTGGTTCATCTTTATGTGTTGTTTGATGGACTACAAACTTGTTAAGGCATTCCTGACCAACAGAAACTGAGAAGACAACCTAGTACAATTTAATTGAACAAAG
>RJWM01022434.1:0-33716 GCA_004363535.1 Dasyprocta punctata | reverse complement strand
CTCCTCCTTTAAATTGTGTGCAGTGGATATTCTGTTCCAGTGAAGAGAAAGTGACAGATTTTGGCATCAAGAGTAGGGTTGTGACTGTATCTGACCATGTGGTTTAGAAGTCTTTATTAGTTTGTGGGAAGAGTTTGAAAAGATCTGGAGATGTGATCTAGAGAATGTTTTAAGCAGAAGCTTATGGGTGATTCTGATCCAAGCTCAAAAGATCAGAGTGGGGTGTGAGCCAAAGCCCTGCATAGCGAACTCCATCCAGCCATGCAACTTGGCACCTCGCTTGGAACCTGGTAGGGACATACCCAGGGTACCCAAACACCCGGGGACCTTCAGGTAGGTCCCTCAGGGCCTGTTTGTGTCCCACCCAGTGACCCTGAGTGTCTGGGGAACAATCCGCACTCAGTGGTGCGAGTTGAAGCCCCGCACAGTGAACTCCATCCAGCCGTACAAGTTTGGCAACTCACTCGGAACCAGGTAGGGACCTGCCCAGGGGGCCCAATCACCTGGGAACCTTTGGAAGGTCCCTCGGGGCCTGGCTGGGCCCTGCCCAGTGACCCTGAGTGGCCAGGGAACTGCCTGTGCTCAGTGGTGCAAGCTGAAGTCTTGCACAGCAAACCCCATTCAGCCGTGCAAGCTTGGCACCTTGCTTGCAACCTGGTAGGGCCAAACTCAGTGACCCTAAGCAGCTGGGAGCTTTGATTCACCATGTGGCATGAGCTTAAGGTCTGCACAGTGTACTCCATCTAGCTTTTCAGCCTTGGAATGCCACTCAGAACCCAGTAGAGTCACACCTAGAAACCTCAAATAGCTGGGGAGTTTTGGAGGGCCACATGGGGTGCACTGAAGGCCTACCCAGTATGCTTCCCACATTTGAGGAGCCTTCGAGTGCCACTAGGGACTGGGTAAGGCCTGACTAATGACCCCTACTCAACTGGAGAAACTCCCTGCAGTACAAACAGATATCCTCAACCCAGGAAGCAACTGAAACCTTATATTCAGCTTCTCCAGTGGAATACAGGAAAATAACAAAACCAAAGAGCAAAATGCAATCTCATACCTCCAGCCCATCCCAAACAAGTCTAGGAGACATGGACACAGAAGGAAATGTAAACCTTACAACCTGAAACTTCTGAAATGATAGCAACTGAAGTAAAGAAACAACTCCCTGAAGCCGTAAAGGAACTCAGATCAGAAATAATCTCCCAGGTAAAAGAAGAAATGATAAACATAATGAAAGAAATGCTGAAAGCATCTAAAGAAGACATAGTTAAAAAAATAGAGGAGCATGGCAAAACAATGGAAAGCTTGAATGAACAATATAAGAAACAACTAGAATGCATGAAACAGATTCAAAGAGATATCCAGGAAATTAAAAACTCCTTCAAAAGCTGGCAAAATCACCTCAATGAATGTGAAGATACACTTTCAGATCTAGAAGACAAGATTGCAGCTAGTGAACAGGAAAGGAAAGAGCTGTCAAAAATAACAAGGAATCAGGAAATAACAATTCAACTGTTAAAAGATGATGCAAAGAAAAACAATATAAGATTAATAGGTATAAGTGAAAAAGAAGGTGACAACATAAATAATATCAAAAGGCTATTTACAGAAGTAATAGCTGAAAGTTTCTCAAACATGGGAAAGGAAACTGACATACAAATAAGTGAAGCATACAGAAGTCCAGTTATCCATAACCAAAATAAATCTACACCCAGACATATAATAATCAACATCCCAGAAATTCAACATAAGAACAGAATATTAAAAGCTGTTAGAGAAAAGAGACAGATAACCTATAGGGGAAAACCCATCAGAATCACAGCAGATATCTCAACACAAACAGTGAAATCAAGAAGAGTATGGAGTGAGGTATTTCAAATCCTAAAGGAAAATGACTTTCAACCCAAACTGATGTACCTTGCAAAACTGTCCTTCAAAATTGATGGAGAAATAAGATACTTCCATGACAAAGAACAACTGAAGAGCTTCGTGACCACCAAAACAACCTACAAAGAATACTGAAAGATATTCTAGATAGACATAAAAATAACTATGACTTCAGGAATACCAACAGAAAAAAACCACTAGGCAAGGCAAACAATTAAACAGAGGGAAAAGGTAAAGAAACAATAGTAGAATGATAACTTGACAAAAATAAGCCAATAAATATCAGTTATAACCATTAATGTAAATGGCCTCAATTTACCAATTAAAAGAAACAGACTGGCAGAATGGATCAAGAAACAACATCCAACCATATGCTGTATACAAGAAACCCATCAAACTCAAAAGGAAATTCATAGACTGAAAGTCAAAGGATGGAAAACAATACTGCATGCAACAGGAACCAGCCCCCTCAAAAGCAGGGGCAATTATTCTATTTGTAGACAATGTGAACTTCAAACCAAGAATAACCAAAAGGAATAAAGAAGGTCACTACACACTAGTTAGGGGGAAACTTCCTGAGGAAGAGATAACAATCTTAAATATATATGCACCAAATATGGGAGCACCCAGGTATATAAAACAAATATTAATAGAAATGAAAAATCAAATAAGCAATAACACAATTATAATGGGAGAACTTAACACCCATTAACACAAAGAGACAGATCAACTAGACAGAAAATCAGCAAAGAAATAGCAGAACTGAATCAAACTTGTGAACAAACAGACTTAGTAGCCGTGTACAGAGTGTTCCACTCAACAGCATCAGAATATACATTCTTCTCAGCTGCACATGGTACATTCTCTAAAATAGACCATATACTAACCCATAGAACATGCTTAAATAAATGCAAAAGAATTGAAATTATTCCATGCATATTATCTGGTCATAGTATCATGAAACTAGAAATGAATGACAAAAGAAACTGTAAAAACTCCATAAACACATGGAAATTAAATAATACACTCCCAGACAATCAATGGGTCACAGAGGAAATTAAAGAAGAAATTAAACAGTACCTACAAGGAAATGAAAATGCAAATACAACTTACCAGAACCTGTGGGATGCAATGAAAGCAGTCTTCAATAAATTTATTGCAGTGAATTCCCACATCAAGAAAACAGAACAGACACAAATAAGTAACCTGATGCTATACCTCGAGCATCTAGAAAAAGAAGTCAAGCTCAAAGTCAAAAGAAGGTGGGAAATTATAAAGATAAGAGCAGAAGTTAGCACAATAGAGACTAAGAAAACAATACAAAGAATTAAAATAGCAAAGAGTTGGTTCTTTAAAGGATAATTAAAATTGATAAGCCCCTAGCCAACCTAATTAAAAAAAGGAAAGAAAAACCTCAAATTCATGCAATAAGGAATGAAAGGGTGAAATCACTACAGACCCTGTGGAAATACAGAAGATCATCAATACCTACTTCAAAAACCTTTATTCTCATAGGTTTGATAACACAGAAGAAATGGACAGATTCCTAGAAACATATGAATTACCAAAGCTGAATCAAGAAGATGTAAAACTACTGAAAAACCCTACTTCAATTAATGAAATTGAAAATGTAATTAGAACCTTACCAACAAAGAAAAGCCCAGGTCCTGATGCATTCACAGCTGGATTCTTCAAGAAATTCAAGGAAGACTTAATGCCAACACATCTCAAACTCTTCAATGAAATTGAAAAGGAAGCAATTCTCCCCAGCTCATTCCTGGAAGCAAGTATTACCCTAATACCAAAACCAGAGAAATATCCAACCCAAAAAGAGAACTTCAGGCCAATCTGCCTCATGAACATAGGTACAAAAATCCTCAATAAAATACTGGTAAACAGAATGCAGCAAGTCATCAAGAAGATTATGCACCATGACCAAGTGAGATTCATCCCAGGAATGCAAGTATGGTTCAACATATGCAAATCAGTAAATGTAATGCACCATATCAATAGAGCCAAAGATAAAAATCACAATTTCAATAGATGCAGAAAAAGCTTTTGATAAAGTCCAACACTCATTCATGATAAGAACCCTATGCAAATTTGGAATAGATGGTCTTTACCTCAATCTGATAAAAGCCGTCTATGACAAACCAACAGCCAGCATCATATTAAATGATCAAAAACTGAAAGTTTTACTCCAAAATCAGGAGCAACACAAGGATGTACACTAAAACCCCTCCTATTCAATAAAGTGCTGGAAATAATAGCCAGAGGACTTAGACAAGAGAGAGAAATAGAAGGAATAAGGAAAAGAAAAGAAGAAGTTAAGTTATCATTATTTGCAGATGACATGATACTCTACATAGAAGATCCCCAAAACTCAATTGAAAGACTTCTCGGTGTGATAACCAAACTCAATAATATACCTGGATACAAAGTCAACACTCAAAAATCAATAGCATTCTTGTACACAAACAACAAAATCACTGAGAGAGAAATAAGAAAAGCCACACCCTTCACAATAGCATCCAAAAAAATGAAAGACCTAGAAACCAATCTAACAAAGGAAGTAAAAGATCTGTACAGTGAAAATTTCAATACTCTGAAAAAAGAAATCAAAGAGGATCTCAGAAAATGGAAAGATACTCTTTGTTCATGGATAGGATGAACAAACATTGTGAAAATGACCATTCCCCCAAAATTGTTATAGAGATTTAATGCAATTTCAATCAAAATACCATTAGCATACCTCACAGATCTAGCGAAATCATTCCTAAAATTCATCTGGAACCAGAAGAGACCTAGAATAGTAAAGGCAATTCTGGGCAACAAAGACAAGGCAGGAGGCATCACAATCCCTGGCTTAAAGTTATACTACAAAGCTACTGTGATAAATTCAGCATGGTACTGTGATAAAAACAGACCTGAAGATCAATGGAATAGATTAGCAGATAGAGCCACAACTACAAACACACTTAGCCACCTTGTCTTTGACAAAGGGGCCAAATATGTTCACTGGAAGAAAACCTCTTTAATAAGTGATGCTGGAAAAACAGGATTTCCATATGCTGAAAACTAAAACTGGATCCATGCCTGTCACTATGCACTAAATTAAAGTCAAAATGGATCGAAGATCTAAATATTAAGACAGAAACACTAAATCTGCTGGAAGACAGAGTAGGTAGAAATCTTGAAGACATGGGGATAGGCAGAGAATTCATGAACAAAAGTCAAACCACATGGGAAATACTTCCCAGAATCAATAACTGGGATCTGGTCTTATTAAAAAGCTTTTCCATGTCATAGGAAATCTCCAACAGAGTGAAAAGAAAAGCCATGAATTGGGAAAAAATCTTAGTCAACTGTCCCTCAGACAAAGGACTTCTATCTAGAACATATAAAGAATTAAAAAAAGTCAGACTCCTGAGATTCAAATACCCAATCCAAAAATGGGCATCTGAGATGAATACATACTTTTTGGCTGAAGAAATACAAATGGCAAATAAATACATGAATAAATGTTCAACATCATTGGTCATTAGATAAATGCAAATTAAAACAACACTGAGATTCTATCTCACTCCAGAAAGAATGGCCACGGTCAAGAAAAATACCAATAACAAATGCTGTAGAGGCTGTGGGGAAAAAGGATTTCTCCTGCACTGTTGGTGGGAGTGAAGACTGGTGCAATCACTGTGGAAATCAGTCTGGAGGCTCCCCAGAAAGCTGAGATTGGAAGTCCCATTTGACCCAGCTATTATACTTTTGGGCTTATTCCCAGAAGAACTGAAAACATACCACAGTGATATATGTGCACCCATGTTTATAGCTGCACAATTTGTAATAACCAAATCTTGGAAACAGCCTAAATGTCCAGCACCTGAGGAATAGATAAAAAAGATGTGGCATTTTTATACAATGGAGTACTACTCAGCTATAAAGAAGGATTACATTGAGGCTTTTATAGGTAAATGGATGCGACTTGAGACCATACTCATAAGTGAAATAAATCAAACTCACATATGTAAATACCATATTGTCTCCCTAGTGTAAGAAACTGAAAGAGTAAATAAGATACAAAATCTTCAGTAAATATTGTTAAAGGGTACCAAATTGCCCAAAGGGGAAAAAACAACTCAGATAGGGTAAAGGAGAAAAGAAGGAAGAGAAAAGAAAAAAGATAAATTTGTACATGTACACTTAAGATAGCTAAGATGATTGTATTACTAATTCTATTAGTTTTTGAAACAAAACAGTTAACATTCATAGGATTAGATCAACTTTGCATGTTTATATATGGTAATCTGAGCAACTCTTTTGAAGATAACTATGCAAAATAACAACCTAAATTACATTCCTACCACCTTGTTTTGCAAGCCTGTATTAGTGTTTTGGACTCTTTGTTATTGTTATTTATTAATCTCTTTTGTTTCTTGTTTTTCTTGCAATTTGTTATGTTTTGTTTTTTTTTCCCTATAATACAGAAAGGATAGATGTACATATATAGGCTTATACATGACTATAACTTCTCCTAAAGAGTTTACAAGAATTGATTTTATTACATGTGATGGTATAAACAGCTACTTTGAAGAAAATGAGACATTATGGTAGCCATCACTGATTTCCTATCATCTTGTTGTGAAGTCCAATAATGCTTTTATTCTTTGCTTTGATAGGTTTTAGTCTGTTTTGTATTACTTGATTTCAATATGTGTGAAAGTGTGGACAGCTATTTTGAAGAGAACAAGAGACACTATGGTAGCCATTGTTGATTTTCCTGTTGTCTGTTTTTGAAGGCCTGTAATGCTTTCATTCTTTTGTTTTTATTGGTTTTATACTATTTTGTTTTGTTTGAATTCATTGTGTGTGAAGACATGGACAACTATATTGAAGAAAACCAGAGACATTATGGTAGCCACTGTTGATTTCCTGTTGTCCTGTTTTGAAATCCTCTGTTGCTTGCATTGTTTCACTCTGATCTGCTTTCTTCTGTTCTGTTTTGTTTTGTTTTATTCTCTTTAAAAAAGAAGATCAGAGTGCTGAGAGGAAAGAAGACAGTAAATGAGAAGCTTAGGAGGTTTCATTTGGGAACAAGGACTCCATTGGTATTTGTACTAGAGTCCATGTGTGTTACATTCTGAGAAATTTTGCCTTCATTTTGCCTGCCCTGAGACTTTGCAAGAGAACGAAATTAAGGGTGACAGACTAATTGATCTGATGGGGGAAATTTCAAGGCAAATCAGCATTCATGCTGAGGCCTGAGTACTGGTGGCTACTTTTGGTACAGTGAAAATAAAGAGAGGTAGATAGTTAAATAATTTGAAAACTTGCAGCTTGCCCAGAAAGAAAATATCCACAAAGTTGGCACCCAGAAAAGTGTGATTTCTGAAAATATCAGCATTAAAAAGAAGCCAAGTACTTTACAGCTAGACAATAGAAAAGTGGATTGAATGTATCAAGAATCAGAAAGATTTCATCCTTCACAGGTTCAAGGGTGCACAAATATACAACCTTCATTTGAGAAGATCCTGGAATGCTTGCTTGAAAAAAGTTGCCTAGGGAATTGGTTACCTGGGACTCATTTCACTGTGACCAGTCATTCAGGCATTCAGAAGTCACTGCAGCAGTGTTCCAAGGGGGTGTGGCTACTGTTTGAGCTAGCATCAGAACTCGGCATCATCCACATGTGGTGCTGGTGTTTCAGGCATACAGAATGTCATAGTTGTGAGGCCGGGGAGACTTCCACTCAGATTTCAAGGAAAAGCCTGGAAGACTAGGCAATGTACCCCTGAGAGAGCAGTGCATGAAGCTGTGAAAGTGAATCCAAAGGTGTCTCCAGGAAATTAGAGACACCAGGAACATGGATTGTCAGCTGAGGAAAGCCACAGATAGTGAGCAGAGGGAGCCCAAAAGAAAGGCCATGTAAGCTGTAAGTGGCAATTTCATAGGGGCAGAGCTGCCTGAGCTCTTTGGAATTCTTATCTTGCAAAAACTTACCATGAGTGCTGGACGTTGAACTATAGAATTTAATGTTTACCTTGCTGGATTTGTTTCAGTTTTGCTTTGGTCCGTTTCCTTCCTATTTCCCTATTTCTCCATTTTGGAGTAGAAATATTTACCCTGCCTTTATATATTGGAAGTATATAACTTTCTTTTCAATTTTTACAAGGGTTCATAGCTAAGGGTTTGCTTTGGGTCCCAGAGGAGCCATTGGACTTGGACTTTTCAGGAATGTTGAAACTGTTAAGATTTTGGCAATTCTTAGAGATAGACTAAATACATTTTGTATGATGGACATGAGTCTTTTGAGGACCAGAAGCAGAATGCTGTGGTTTGAATCTAAAATGTCCCTCAAAAGCCTTGAGCATTTGGAAGGTAGTGGATTCATTCAGTTCAGTAGTTGAATGTGCTGTTGGAGGGGGGTGCCTAACACTGGGGACATGATCCAGAATGGTATATTCTTTTTTATTTTTTTGCTACTGGGGATTGAATTCATGACCTCGCACTTGCCAGGCAGGTGCTTGTGCTATTATGCTAAATCCCCAGCCCCAGAATAGTATCTTCTTGTCCCCAACTCCTTCTTTCTCTTTCTGCTTACTGGCTCTCATGTGATGAGCAGCATCTTTTCTCTTCCAGTCTCTTCCCCCATGCCTTTTTTGCCTTGGAACCAACAGAATATGAACTGAACCCACTGGAAACCAAACCAAAATAAATCTCTTCTGTAAATTGTGGTTGTTGGGTATTTTGTCCCAGTGGTGGAAAAGTGACTAACACAATTGCTAAATAGCTATTACCTACTTAATATCGAAGATCAGTATGGTACAACAGAAAAAAATTCCTGAGCTAGGAATGGGAATTGGAAGACTTGGTCTTGTCCCAAATGACCGATGAGACAGTCATTTTCTTTTTTGGTCCCTTAAAGCCTCATTTGTGCCATGAAAGTTTGGATCAGATAGTTCCCAAATTATATTGTAACACTAAAGTTCTAGTATTTGTTGGAACATAGTTTCTACAGTATGTGACAGAAATAAAAAATAGCAGCTATAAACAAAGCAGATCTATACTTCTCTCATGTAAAAGGAGGAGCTGATCAGGTGTCTCTGCCCTCTGAGATCACCAGGAGCTCAGGTTTTCTCTGTGTTGTTGCTGTGCTAACTTAAGAGTGTTCCGCTATCTTCACAGTCTTCCATTTCTGGTCACCACAATCATGTTGTAAGCTGCATGAGAAATGTAATCTTTTTTTTTTTTTAACCTGGGTAGCTATGTCCCTAATTATAAGTTCTAATTCCACAGGTGAAGAGGAAATAGCTATTTTCATTGTCACTGAAGTCATATTTTGGACAATATAGAGCACAGGATTCTCCCAATTCTGTGAGGGCTTAGAGCTGAGAGAGGAGGTTGGCATGGTATCTCTGAGAGCCACGACAAAGGCCCACTCTGGAGGAACAAAAATAGTGGGTCTTGGAGGCTCTGGTGCTGGAACTCTATTATTCAAGTAGATAGGTAATGTGGTAAACTCCTTTTGGGGGAATTTGCCCAGCTCCCAGTCTTTTGTTTTTTTCTTTCTTTTTTTTTTAGACAAAAGGAAAACAAGAAATCAAAACATAACAATTTCACCCCAACCAACAAAACAGCAACAATCATCAGCATATTGAATATTTCCGAAAATTATTTGAGAAAAGAAGCAGGTATTCAGGGAGAGCGACCCCATCCCCCAAAGAAGGACTTGAAAAGAAATTGGCAGGGGGCTGCCCTAACATTTTTTCTCCGACTCAGTTTCTCATAAGCTGTGATGCATTTATTCCTATCAAATTTATTAAAACAGCCTTTAAAATGTGTCACATGTATATAGAGAGAGCTTATTTAAAGAAATAATCCCTCATCTGACAAGTTGAGTTTTTTTTAAACAAATCTTAAAATTTCATGTACCATCTTAACACTTAATGGCTTGCAAATTTCAATTTTCTGCTTGTCACTAAAAGTGACAACTCAGAGAAGACTATAGAAATTGATTCACCTAGCTAAACTTATCCAAAGTGGGTAAGCTAAATAGGTCAGTCAATGAAAACCAAAACCACAGTGTCTTTCCCCAAATAAAACAGCAAGAAATCCATGTAGGATGGGATGAAAATGAATGCAATGGTTTAGAAAGGGATATTGAAAACAGCTCATCTTTATCTTTAAATGTCTTCCTTCAGGTGAAATGAACATGTGAATTTGAAGAAGATCTTAAATTGGTGTTAGAGGACAGCACTCACTATGTACTTCAAAGGAAAAAATAGTCAAGTCATCAACTTGCTTAAATAAAATTTAAGAGTAGAGATTCTGATGAGAATGAGTCCATGCTGTAAATCTCCCTGTATAAAATGTGAAATCTGCTAAAAGAAATATATTAGAGTAAGACTTCAATTAACCAGAACCTAACTTACCAGAGCTTTCAATTATTACTATTACTATTATTGCCTCATTTAAATTAGTGATGTAATAAAGCAAATTATATTCTAGATGTTGTCCTAGCTGTAGGTCTTTTACATTTTTTCTAACCTCTGATACTTGTCTACACAGAATTGGCTCAATAATTGGATTAAAGAGCTAGTAAGATTTAAAGGTCATCTAGTACAATGGTTTTCAACATTGGCTGCACATCACAATTATCTGGATTAAAAATCCTGATGTGCAGACCACAGCTGATTTGGTGAAAGTAGAATCTCTGGAGATAAAATCTGGCCATACAAAGTGTAAAGATTTTCCAGATGATTCCAATTGTATAATCAAGAGTCAAAGCCAGGAGTCTTTACTTCTTCCCAAAGAAAAAAGTGACTGACCCAGATTTCCAACTGAGAACAGAATCAGGACTGTAATTTAGGACTTTTCAGACCTAGTATGATACTTAGGCTCCCAGGTATCACCTCAATGCTGAGTGCTAAGCCAGCACTGTCTAACTCTGATGTGCTGCCTAATCATTTGAACATCTTATTATTGTGCCTTGTGATTCATAGGTCTTGGGTGGGGCTGCGAATTTGCATTTCTAATGTAGTCTCAGATGCTGCTGCTGCTGGTTCAAGTACCACACTTCAAGAATTTTGTTCTAAGTTCTTCCTGGACTTTGTCTCTACACACAACACACCTGCCCAGCACCCAGGTAGAAGATTTGGACCCTGCACACCATCAGTAAAGGATGCTATGGCTGTTTGTCAAGCTGTTGCCATGCTTGTCCACAAGCTATTCTGTTCACTCAGAAGCTAAGAATCATCACAGATGAGCTGTCCTTTATATCAAGGGATTCTCCAGCTACGTATTTGCTGACCGGTAACATTCAGCTTCTTCATTCCTGAGTAGGATGTTTCTTTAAGCTTATCCCCTAGACACTAAAAGATGTGCTTCATAATGGGCAACACCAAAGAGGTTAAAGTTCACTGACAAGGACCATTCTTTATGCAGGATGCACATCTGAGCTCCGCGTATCAGCCTCCACATGTGACCAGAGATGGAAAAACTTACTGGCGGTAGAATAAAACCCGGGCATCAAGGAAATCCAGGCCTAATCCCCTCCCATAAAACGAAGTGGAAGATAAGTGAAAACGGTTGAAATCTGAAAGTAAATGGCTGAGTTCCTCCACACTGGGCTGTAAAGGGAGACCTGCGTGACACACTATTTATGGGTTTGGGGAAACCTGACAAGGTGTTGCTGTAAATGGCAGGAAATACACAGAACAGTGCTTTTGTTATGGGAATACAGCTCAGGATGACTGCAGCCAGGATGGGAAAGATAGTGGTGTGTGTGTTCACGTGTGTGTGTTCACGTGTGTGTGTTCGTGTGTGTGTGTGTGTAGGAGGTGCACTGTTCTGTTCACGCTGCTGTGAGCAGTCCAACTTGGGGGATGGGGACAGGATGCTAAGGGAGGTTCCGGTAAGTACTGCAGCAAGGACAAGTGACCATTGGTCACAGAAGGGCTCCATGCAGGGACTGGGATTAGTGCTTGGGAAATCTGGGTTTACAGCTTTAGTGCTTTCTCTAAAGAGCTGCTCCAAACAAAATTAGGCCCAAAGAGCTACTGATTGAAGCAAGTGTAAGTTTATGTGGCCATTCCTGTACCAGGATGTCCCATTACTTTATGAGGTCACAATCTTTTGTGTTATGCACTTTAGAGCAATGCTGCCTTCTTTGTGTAGGTATCAGGCTGTGATGAAAATCTTTCACCAGTCAGCCAATTATTTCTGATCTTTTAAGGTTTGTCCTTGTTCCTGGTCTCACCCATAGAATACTTTTGATAGATAAAAAAAAAATTCGTTAATATCCAAAAGAGTAGCTAACTGGACCTTTGAAAGATATTCTCTCTGAAGAAGAAAAGAATACACTATAGACTATTCAGAAATCATTTTTTTAAATCTAAAGAGCTCTTTGTAATTGCAGTCCTGCAGCAATCCTGCATAGACATTGTTTGGGGAAAGGGGTGGTCTGTTGTCTCCAACTCTGAGGAACATGAGCTCTTGGTTTCAAAGTGGGTGAATAGACCAGGAGGATTTTCAATTGTAGTTTAAGCCAAGTGGACCCTTCAGATTTTCCTGGAGCTTGTCAGAATTCTATTTCTGGTTAGCTGCATTGTGATGGAGAGAGACAAGAGGGGGTGTGGGGAGAGGAATCAGAATGAGAAACGCACAAAGGGAAAACAGATGTCTGGAAGCCACAAGCGGAGCTCTCCTTTGCAATGTTCAGGAGAAACAGCTCTGGATGTGAACAGTAAACATAAACAAGAGGGGATCAGTGGCTCTAGTGCCACAGTGTGGGATGCCGCCCCCCTGATCCCCCACTATGTCCTTACTTCTCCTCAGTGATGATGCAGTTGGCACTGCGCTGCATACCTAACCCCAGTCTGCCTTTCTCAGTTTCTACTGTCAAATTTTACAGTTCTGGCATCCTGTTCCTTCAGTGCCTGCCCCCTGCCAGTTCAATGAAGCCATCAGTGTCTATCTAGGTTGGCCAGGGGCTCTCAATATGTGGTCCCTGACAAGCAGTACCACCTGGGAATGCCTAGAAATGAAAGTCTCAGACACCACCCTAGGTCTACTGAGCCAGGAATTGGCAGTTGGGCCCTTGTGACTTAGCAAGTGTTCAGATGATTGAGGAGATTGTCCATGGACAGGTTTGAATTTTTCCTGATGGGAACGTGGGACCTGCCACAGTCAATGGAGGAGGTAAAATTTAGAGTAGTAGCTGGGTCCCTTTTTACCCTGCTCCTTTGATGATGCTTTGTTTTGCCCACAAGTTAGACCCATCCTATGGCCATCGTTAGTAGAGATGATC
Source organism: Dasyprocta punctata (assembly GCA_004363535.1). Lineage (NCBI taxonomy): Eukaryota > Metazoa > Chordata > Mammalia > Rodentia > Dasyproctidae > Dasyprocta > Dasyprocta punctata. The sequence goes on along the minus strand of RJWM01022434.1, from coordinate 20,521 downwards.
TTGGGTAGTGATATTGCTGCTAGTAATAGGGAGAAAGGCTCTCCCAAGAAGCAGGTTGAACAGCTTACCCCATCGCTAATGTCCTCTTTCTGTCACTCTTCCTTATTCTCCAGTATTGTTTAAATGTGTCATCTCGCAAGGCTGTCTTCTTTGGAATTGTTCTCTTTTACATTCACATGTGCCAAGTGCACAGATGTATGTATGTACAGCATGTACGCACATATAATGCCTGAAACACACACAGACACTTTCTCTTACATATACTCTCTTATGTACACTCTTATACATACACTGTTACACACACACCCTTTTACATACACACAAACACAAAGTATCAAAAGCACAGAGGGTATCTTTTATGCTTTTACTTTCTTCTCTCTTGGGAAAGAGGCAGACAGCAGAATCTCTTTGAGGAAAATTGTTAAATATTGCTCAAAGAGCTGCTTTCCACATGTTTTGGTTGTAGAATTTTCAATTGCACATTTAATAGTTCATGGGTCTACTTAAATTAACTCCTCCTTGCCTTCCATATTTGAGGCAGTCATACTGTGTTAGTGATTTTCTTCTGCGGGCCAGTATGCTGATGGGTGATTTAATATGGCGCATTTATTAGAGCCTTTGTTTGGCCTGGGCTCCTCTTGCCTACAGTGATCTCTCTTTCTTTGGAACTTGGGGTTTGATTTTGTTATAAGGGCTACATTTCTTCTAGGTTGGCCACACACTTTGGGCCTTCTTTTGACTATAACTGCTAGAGGTGACTATACCATTTTCAACCTCCTGGCAGAAGAAAAACAAATTTTAATCCTAACCTTTCCAGAAAGATTCATTATGGCAACCATGGCCCAGCCATTAAAAGAAAAGAAAACTGTTTTAGTCTTGTGTTCAGCTCCCAAGATGGTGCTGAGGGGAAAAAAAAAAAAAAAAAAGCAAACCATATTGGATTTCTTTTTGGATGATACTGAGGAAAAGAACTTTAGCTGGCCTTCCTCTGTATTATAATTCCCTTTTGAAACTTCTCCTAACTTTTCAATAGAGAACTGTTTGAGCAACTTCTAAGCCTGGTGTAGAGATTTTTGGGAAAGTGAAGGGACAGAGTGAAAAGGGGTGGAGGAGGGGCTTCCTCATTCTCCTTCTTTGGTGAGTTCATGGGGAAGGGGGATCTTAATTTTTACATAACCTACCAGCCAGGAAAAGGTATCAAATAGTGATCCATTGATTTCCTAGGGGAGGTGGAGAAAAGCCATAGGTGGGGAGGAGAGCGTCTGGAGGGGATACTCAAGAGAGACATTATGTGTGACCTTCTGTGTCATAGGTATTTTGGTACTTAAGGTGAGAATTGTATAGGAATCCAGGCAGAGTCATAACCAGGTCTTAATAAGAGTGGGACTGAGACAGTGAAACAAAGCTCTAAAGATGTCTTTAGGGGACACAGGTTTGGAAGTTTGGCTCTATGCTCTGCCATTTCAGGGCTCTGCTCCACCACCATCTGCTCCTTTGGGTGGTCTCTAGTGACCTGTTTTCCCCAGTGGTGTCCACTCTGAATAGCTTTACTTATCCCTCTAAATCCATCTTTCATCTTCACCTTTCCTGCTCTGTCTCCTGGGAGGCTGAATCATGTAAAACAAAGGTCAGTAGAAGCTGAGACACGGAAACCAAGTGTATTAACTAGCCAGACAAATAAATGCACACCAAGGATAAATCCCATAAGTTGTTATCAGAGGAGGAAAAGAAATTAATAAACAAACAAACAAAGAAACAACACCCAGGAAGGGGGTTTCAGGGTGGTAATACTAATTAAGGATCAAAAAGTGAGTAGTCTTGATAAATCTGAGCCCAACTGGTTAAAACAAGTCCTATTGTTCATTGGTGACAAAAGAGCCGATAGCAACAGTCTAGGAACGACCTTGGTCACCTGAGTCACTCAGTTCACAGAGGGTTCTCCATCTCAGCTCACCGGTGACGGTTACAGTGCAACCCAGGCTCGGTTTTGATATTCTGCTCCACAAGTACTGCTGGAAGGATGCTTTCCCTCTGTACTTGACTGGATGGTCTACTAACACTGGTTTGCTTTGACCAATGGAGGCAGTACAGAAGATAAGGGGACGGACACAGGAGGGAGAGGTTGAGAACATATTCTCCCAGATCTTTTCCTGTTTGGTTGCTGCAGTGCCAGCTGCAACCTTCTGCCCAAGGCAGCGTTCTCCACTCGGCTCCGTTCTCATGGTTCTGATGAGCCCTGGTCCCTTAGGCATACAGGTAGTAACAGTTCTTGCTGTTACAAACTCTCAGGTATTGCACCATCCTTTAGTGAGTTCCCTAAACCTTGTGTTGGCTTTGAAGACAATCTTTTTTAATCCAACCTTCCTTAGGTTACTCAGTTTGACTGGGAAGTCCTTTGCTTGTCAAGGTCTTGACAGATACAACACACATGAGCTACTTTTTCCTGTCTCCTCTTTAAGCCTTTTAATGTCCTCCCAGCTTTAACTTACACATATTCCATTATGATTCTATTCTATATGTTGCAACTTCTCAGCCTGAGCTTCCCATCACTGAGGGTCACCATCTCTTCGCATTTCTGTGAAAAGTTTTGAGCAAGCAGCTGACGAACTGTTCTATCTGAGCCACATCATTTATGCCTGCAAAACTTACAAATTGGCTCACTTATTCAAATACTCTTGGTTCCATATTCTACAGCAACGGGTGGAGGAAATAACATATGTGGTATAAAATGTATGCGGCAGGGTTGGTTCCCTTAGATGGAGAAGTGGCCAGAGCAGATGCTGTAATGGACATACAACTTTCAAAAAAAAAAAAAAGTTGGGCTAAAATATACAAAACATAAAATTTAACTTACTGTTTTGTCCATTTACTCTCAGATTTATTAAGACTAAATTGTATATTTTCGTGGTACATAATGTATTGTTTTGAGATATATATATATATATATACACACACACACACAATGTGAAATGATTAAATGAAAAATCAAACTGATCAACATATCCATCACCTCACATACTTACTATTTATTTGCTTGTGGAAAGAATATTCACAAACTACTCTCTCAGTAATTTGCAGGTTGTCTTAGTTACTTTCTCATCACTGGGAGAAAGTATCTGAGACAAAATAAAAGAGGAGAGGTTTGTTATGGCTCATGGTTTCAGTCCATGATCTACAGACTCCAAGGCAGAAACAGGGTGGTCGAGGAGCATGGTGGTGAAAAGGTGTTCAACCCCTGTCAGGAAGCAGAGAGAGGAGAGGAGTTCGGGGCAAGAATCCATCTCTCTAACAGCGCATTCAGCTACTAAAGCCATCAATGAATGAATCCACTGGTAAGTCTAACATCTCCATGAAACAATCACCTTCCAAACACATGAAAGTTTTAGGGTCATTTTAGATATAAACCAAAACATGAGTATATATTATATTATTGTATATATGATAGAGTACTCACAGTGCTGCTTAGGAGATTGTCAGAATTTATTCATCCTAACTGAAACTTTGTGCCCTTTGATTGACGTCTCCCTAACTGCCTCCTTCATAGTAACTGCCCTTCTACTCTCTGCTTCTGAGTTCAGCTTTCGTAGGTTCCATATATGAGATTATGAGGTGTTTGTCCTTCTTGCCTAGCTTACTTCACTTAGCATAATGCTAAATGGAAAAACTACAGGTTTATCCATGTTGCAAAAGGCAGAATATTCCTCTTGTTAAAGATTGAACAGTATGTATTCCACTGGATATGTGCACTACATTTTCTTCATCCATTCATCTATCAATGGACATTTACCTATCTTGGCTATTATGAATGGTGCTGCAGTGAGCTTGGGGGAACAAGTTTCTCTTTGACACACAAATTTCATTTACTTTTAATACGTAGAAGAGGGGTTGGTGGATCATATGGTGGTTTTATTTTGAGGAATTTCCATACTGTTTTTCACAATGGCTGTACCAATTTACATTCCCACTAACAATATATAACAATTCCCTTTTCTCCACATTATTGATGCAATTTGTTAATCTTTCAACTTTTTGATAATATCTGTGCTAATGTGCATGTTATCTGATGGCCTGGATTTCCAATTTCTTAATGACAAATGATGCTGAGCATTTTTACATATCTGTTGGCTATTTGTATGTGTTCTTTTGAGAAATATCTACTCACATTGCCCATTTTTCACATTGGATTATTTGCTTTTCTGATAATGAGTTACATTCCTTCTATATTGTGGTTATTAGTTGCGTGACTTCCAAGTTTTTAAAGAAAATCTTCTAAAGGTCATCCCTTCACATTATTAATTCTTTTATTTACTGTGCACAAGCTTTTTAGTCTGAAGTAACACTGTTTGCCTGTTTTTGTTTTTCCTGTCGGTGCTTTTGGGACAATACCCAAAAAATCATTGCCCAGACCAAAATCAGAAGCATTTCCCCTACGTTTTCTTCTAGTTGATTTACAGTTTCCGGTCTTATATTTAAAGATTTAATCCATTTTGTGTTGATTTCATAAATAGAGTGAGACATGGGTCCAATTTCACTCTGCATAAGGAGGTACAGTCTTCCCGACACCAGTTCTGATGAGACTATTCTTTCCTTATTGTGTGTTCTTGGAAACTTTGTCAAAGATTGGTTGATTACAAATGCATAGATTTATTTCTGGGTTCTCTATTTTATTGTATTGGTTTATATGACTGTTTTCATGCCTGTACCATGTTATTCTGAATATTATTGATTTGTAATATAGTTTTAAATCTGGAAGTATAGTGCCTCTGGTTTTGTTCTTTTTGCTCAGTATTGCTTTGGCTACTGCATATGAATATTTGAAATTTCATATGAATTTGAGGATCTTTTTCAATTATAACCATTTTTAAGTGTACAGTGACATTAAATATATTTATGATAATGAACACTGATTACCACTATCCATTTTTCAACTTTTTAATTATCCCAAACAGAAACTCAGTATCTTTTCTTAATTCAATGCCATAACTCTTCATTTTGCCTCCTTTCAGTCCCTGGTAACCTCTATTCTATTTTTTATTTTTATGTGCTTTCCTTTTCTAGGTACTTCATGTAACCAGACTCATACAATAGTTGTCATTTGGTGTCTGCCTTATTTTACTCAACACAGTGTCCTCAGGGCTCCTTCATGTTGTAACATATATCAGAATCTCATTTCTTTTTTAGGCTGAAAAATATTCCATTGCATGTGTATGCTGCATTTTGTTTATCCATTCATGCGTTGATGGACATCTGAGTTGCTTCCATCTTTCAGCTATTGTGAGTAATGCTGCTATAAGGATTGGTGTATAAGACATACAACTTTTAATCTGTCTGGCCTCCCTGAAGTACTTGCAAGTCTCCCTGGGGGATAGGATGATGTCTAAATTGTCCTTATTGCCTCCAAACTGCCTTGCCCAGCTCTTTCCCCTTGGGAGTTCAAGGAGGCTGGTGAAGCGGGGGGAGTTGCAGAGACCTTTCCCTCCCCCAAGGATCAGCAGGCCATCTAGTTCAGTTACAGAGGAGGAGGAATGGCTTTGGAAACTGCCTATTCACATTACCTTTTCAATTTCTGAAATACCTCAATCATCTTTCTCAGGGTTGGATCCAATTTCTCCCCTTTCTGAAGCAATTCTTTTTTCACTCAGTCCTGCACCAGTGAGCAGGAAAGCCGACAGGGCCAGGGCAGGCTGGAGAGTTTCTCTTTCCTATTGTGTCCAGGTTCCTTTGCACCAGACGTGAGTGTGGGGATAGGGGTCAGGTTTGGTCTGTGCCAGTCTTGAGCCCCTACCAAAGAATTTCTTTATAGAAACAGGTAAAGTAGCTGACATTAACTCAATACCTACTTGATTTCATGCATTTTTCTAGCAGTTTACCTATGATATCTTATTTAATTTGCACCAAATCCTCACAAATTATTTTCTGCACTCGATAGATGAGGTGCAGATTAACTAATTACCTTGCCCAAATCTATTGGCATGACTAAGACTTGATTCTACTCCAAGCCTTTGCTATTTCTACTCAGCCACATTTGTAGCTATGTGAGGTGTGAGTGGCAACATTTATTGAAGCTGACCCTCCGTCCCCAATCCCAAGGGGATTTAGGGGTCATCAACTGCCTCTCCTTCACCCAGACTTCTCTGAATAGTTTGTAATAACTTGAGAGAGGGACCTTGTAGAATCATTTTCCCCCTCCATATACTACAGTACTCAACACATAGTAGGTCCTCAGAAAATTCACAATAAATTGAGTTACAACTGGAATGAACACAAGCAGTTTTGATTATGTAATTTGTTTTTGAGTGTTGACTGAGCAGAGGAGAAATGGATATACATAATTTATCATGCCTATCATCCCAATTTTGTTTTTCTCTTTTCATTTCTTTGCCTGGACCTTATATGAGTAGACATTTGATGGCCCCCATAAGTTAGAAACCAATCAAAGTCCTGCAAAACTCAGCCCTTTGATATCCTCTCTCAGCAAACTATAATTTTGAGAATTGCTTTCTTGATTGGCTATTGTAGAGAGGTAAGAAGAGGCTGGTGCTCAGGTAGGATGGCAGAAATGTCTCTGGAATTCCAATGGAGATGTGCTTTGAATGCCTTGTACTTATTCATGAGAACTCTTTCACACAGAATCACACTTTCCTTGAGAATGAAAATATTTATGTGATGGTATTCATGCAATTTGAAAAAAAATTGCAGCCAGCAATGCGTCCCTTTCCTCTGTGCCTGGCATCTCAGAGTATTTTCTTTCTTCCCCCAATATTAATAAAAAAGAAATCAAACTTTTGCAGGCTTCACTTAGTTCCTGACTTTCAATCAGATAAATCTGTGACCTGAATATTTCCCTCTCCTCTTTCAGTATTCATGAAGGATCATTTGTGGCTGGGCTGGTGGATTTTTAGCATTTGTCTAGTTCAGGAAAGACAGATTTATTCCTTGGAAGTTACATGTAACTTACAACCTACATATTTCTTGCCCCTCCCCTTCTTTTCCCATCCTTTTTTCTGTTTTTGAATTTAGAGGACATCATTTTTTTCCCTGCTGGTTTGTTGTTAGTACAAAGTTAAGGAGTTTGGGCTTAAAATATTGATCCGGCTTCTCCCACAGAGATTTTGGTCTCTGAGTTTTGCAGTTTGATATGGCTGATTGAAAGTGGTCTGGGTTGGATTTGCTTAATAGGATGTTACACTCCCTTCCTGAGTCAATTTTTATCCACTTTATCAAGTTACTTATTGATTACAGCTCTTGTCACATGCACATTAGTTTGCTGGGAAACTTAAAGAGATGTTTTGTTTCTTGCTTAGGGTAGACTAGGAATGTCGTGGAGTCTAGTTCACCAGGGACCCCAGATACTTGACATTTAAAACTGACTCCATTCTTTCCTACGCACTTGGCTCAGAACTGTGAGAATGACTTTGGTTGTTCTGAATAACATTACAGATAAGAAGTGTGGACTCCTTCCCTCCCCCATTTATTTTATTTTCTGGGAATGTGTAGAAGCAATTTCATTCTTGAATAAAAGAAACAAAAGCAAAGTGGTGGAGCAGATATTTTGGCCTGCAAATAGAGCAAAATAAGTCAAGCTAATTGGTCAGGTCAATTGAAGAAGATGGGGAGTTTTCATGACTATGAAGAAAGTGATTGAGAGAAAGAGAATAAGCGTTCGCTTCTATGCCATGGGTCTGGCCAACTTTCCAAGCATCTTTGCTCTCTTTAATTTGCAACCAGACATGGGAAAGTCAATTATAAAAACAGTTGTCTCTAATGAGCTTGATTCTGAAGATATGGAGCCCCTTAGAAAGCCCTGTATTACCTCCCGCCCCCAATTACTGGGGATATTGCTGCCAGGGGAACAAAGAACCCCTAGGAGCACGCTCAAAATGGAAACATTTATTTTTTCTTTGAATCCCAGGTTTGTATGTGCTAATCGTCATCTTCAAGGCCAAGTCCACATAGAATTGTGACACTGAGAACATGCAATTTGACACATTCAATTTGAACTGAGAAAACATAGTTTATATGTAATTAGTTTTTTCTTTTATTAAAGCAACAACAACCTAGAGAAGGCAGGTTTTGTGCCTAGGATCAGTGGTAGACACTAACTGTATGGACTTCCCAGTCTCTTCCCTGTTTGGGGAAAACTGAAGTTAGTAACCAGGCTTTAAGATAGCCAACACTGATCCCTGTCCCCTGACTCCACACGCTGGTGTAGTCCTTTCCTATATTTTGTCAGGGTTGTTCTGTGTGGCCAATAGCATAGAGCAGAAGGGATTATGAGGCTCAGTCACAAAAGATATGTGGTTCATGTTTTGCACTTTGATCCTGTGCTTGGGGGAAGCCAGCTGTTCATGATGAGCACACTCAGGCAGCTGTATTGGAGAGGTTTATATGGTGAAGAACCAAAGGAATAGATGGTGGGGGATTTATGGTCAGCTTCTTTATTTCTTGCCTTTTCCTTGATCCAATTTCACTCCATGAGGAGTGGAATACCTTATACTCTGGGTTGGGACAATTAGTTTTTTACTTAACTCCCAGCATTTTATTTAACTGCTCAAGAAATGAAGAAGGCAAGTGAGCTGGTAAGTGAAAGAGCACATGTAGGTTTTTGTCTTTGGTAATTCACAGGCTTTGGTTTTCAAAGCCCTTAGTAAGGCTGTTGGCCTTACCCATACTTGTCACACTGGGACAATGGCAGACCCGGACTCTGGTTCCAATTTGCCACTGGCTGGCTGTGTGCCCTTTGGGAGGTGATTTCCTTCTGCCAGGCACAGTATCCTTGCCTGTGGAATGAGGAAGCTGGAATAGAGGGCCTCCAAGGTTCCCCAAAGTGTCATTGTTCTTGGCAAGTCCTTGTCACCTTGTGTTATGGAAGGCAGTCAGGAGCAATGAAAAGAGCTGCCTTGGTAGGCTCAGAGCCTTGCTTTGAAGCTTGATTCTGTAACATCCTAGCTATGTAACACTGAGGAAGTCTGAACTGAAACAATGAAATGCTGCATTTATTTATTGCTATTGGGTGTTGTTTTGGGGATTCCCAATACTTTTTGAATGTGTGCATGCATACACACACTATTATGAACATTGGTTTACATGATTGTAGAGCTTGAGAAGATCCACAATCAGCCATCTTGAAGCTGGAGACCCAGGAGAGCTGGTATGGTTCAGTCTGAATCCAAAGGCCTAAGAACCAAGGAAACTGATGCAATGTGTCCCAGTTCAAGGGCAGGAGGAGACCAATGTCCCAGCTCAGTAGTCAGGCAGAAGGGGTGAATTCTCCTTTCCTCTGCCTTTTGTTCTATTCAGGCCATCAGCAGACTGGAAAATGCCCAAAACAGTGGGCAGGGCCATCTGCTGTCCTCATTGAATTGATTCAAATGCCAGTCTCCTCTAGAAACTCCCTCGTAAACACACCCAGAGGTAATGTGCAGCTGACTCTCCAAGCACCTAGTGAACCAATCAAGTGGACACATGAAAGTAACCATCATTCTATGTGAAGACATAAGGAGAGTACGGCCAGCTACATGCCATGGAGAGAGGCCTCGGAAGGCACCAACTCCACTGACAGCTTGATCTCATGCAAAGCATTCAGAACTGTGAGAAAATAAATTTCTGTTTCTTGAGTTCCCTGGCCTGTTGGTACTACCTATCAATAACCCAAGAAAACTAATACAGAGACTCATCTGTTCAAGGTGGAAGCCTGAAAAGTCCTTGGCAGTCAGGGCACCGAAAAGTGACCTGAGTTCCACCTATAAGAGGCCACAAGGACAGACTTTAGCTTAGTCATAAATAACATGACGACAGAGGCACAGTGTGGATTCTGTCCATCTGGGGAAGGTAACAGCAAAGTCTCCATGCCGTACTCTGGTTATCGGAGGTGCCCGTGCTGCAGAGCAGACCTGCCGAGCAGGGATGGGTAGCAGTGGACACTGCTGTAGGGATGCTCAGTCTGTCACCGAGTGCATGCACTCAGGGCTTGGTAGAGGCAGTGTGGTGGACCAGGTTCTTTTTGCCTTTTTTGTGCAATGTGTTTCCATTTATGATCTGAAAGGTCGCATATATACATAATGGTATTTCAGCAAGGGAAATTGCTAGAAGATCGCACAAGAAATTATTGACAAAGTGACCTCTGAGAAATCTAGGAAGGGAAGATTACCTTTAAAAGGCCTGCTCTTTGGCCATTTGCATATCTTCTTTGGAGAAATGTCTACTCATCATATACCCATTTTTAGAATGGCTTATGTACTTTCTTACTGTCAAGGTTTTAAAATTCCTTCTATATTCTGGATATTAACCTCTTATTGGATGAAGAAAATATTTGCTTTCATTTTGTGGGTTGTCTCTTCACCCTGTTGACGATAGGCTTTTTAACCAAGGTAGTCCTATGTCATGGTCCGTGGAGTTGTGTCATTGCTTAAATTTTAGCCTAAAGCTGTTTCTCCAGCCTTCCCAAAATTCTATGAGGTGTCCAGTATCTTTTGATGAACTTTTTTTCCCTACTTAATCCCACAGCAACAGCTTCGACTGCTTGCAATTAATGCTCATGACCAATGCATACTCTTAATAACCTGCACGAGCCCCATCTCCATGACTTGCTGCTCTCCACACTGGACTTGACTTGCAGTTACTGGGAGTGAGGGTGTTCTTAGGGCTTTTAATTAGCTCAGGTGATTCATCATCAAACTGGTTAGTCCCTCTCTGACCACAGGTTCTAATTGTAGTAACTTTATTTCTAACACTTTATAATCAAGTCTCCATTCTGTACCCCAGGTCCATAATTGGTTCTACTTCTTCATTCCTGTATCTCTTCCTTTAGAACTTGGGTGGGATTTATGAGGAAGCAGATTTGAAATTAATATAGCTCAACCCCAAACTGAGTCTCATGTGGTCTAACACTGGCAGAGAATTGTACTCTCAGGAACACAGTCCAGCAACCAAAAGCAATTACATTAAATTAAACTCTACTGGTATCTCTGGAAAGATGGTCAAGGGAAGTAAATATATTTTTAATGTATAGTAAGACTACTTAAGCTTTTCTCCATCTAAAATATGTTTTCATCCCTTTGCCCCCCCCAATTTTTTCTCTCCTCCATTCTGAATTTCCATTCCCTTGACTTTATGAATTCCTTAATTTTTCTCTCCCACTTTTCTTTCTTCATTAGTTACTTTTATTTTCAACATTTGAAAAAAGAATTTGTTAGTAACGAGAGTTGCTTAATAATGAGGTAGGCCCTGTCTCAGGTAATGTCTCAGATGATTTATAAGCTCCTGCAATGTGTAAGATTCTAGGTTTAGATTTGTGTTCTTGTTTTAAATTGTGCTATGGTATTAGTGAACTGTGTTAGCTTTCCCTCTCTTTAGAGACCTCTGTGCCAGTGATGGGAAGCCTCAGTTAGCTTGCTCTAACTTTTGTCTTGATTTTTTTTAGAGATAGTTGTCTAAATGATCTTTTTAGTATTCTTGTTCTTCACTGCAACAATCAACAAGCACACATTGTGTGTATTCTCAAATGGCTCAGATTCCCCATTAATATGTCAACTCTACAATCTAGCATCACCAAGCTTTTGCTCAATGACCCTGAGACAGGCTTTTCCAAGGACCAATGGGAACTGGCAGACATTGAAGTTGTGGTTGGCAGCTGCCAGGTGTGTGAACTTCCAAGGTGAGGGGACGGGGTAGGAAGGAGTTTATCAGACCCACCATGTACCAGGGAAGCCGTGCACTGGGAGACTGAGAGCAGACACATCAGGGTCAGGTGAGTCAGGTCTGAATCAGCTGCTTACTCACAAGAAATATTAGTCAAAAATCCTTGGTTTGAAAGTAGCAGATATCAACCTGACTTGAAAAAAAAATGCTGAGGGGCATTGGGGCGTCATTAGTTGGCTCCCTCAACTGGAAAGTACAGCCATAGTTGTATCAAAGAGCTCAAGGGAGTTGTGAAGACTTGCCTCTTAGTCTCTTTTTCTCTACCCCTAACTCCATCTTCTATGTTATTTCCTTTTCAAACCCAGTGGAAAGGAATCTTCTCTCTGAATAGTTTGAGTCAAAAGCTTAGACGTGTACTTCATTAACCTGGATGAGAACAGGATCATACACTCACCTTCAAATGTGTCTTGGTGACCAGGGGCAGAGTGTGCAGACTGGCCAAGAGAGTGCTTTCCCAACAGGCAAAGGAATTTTGTCACCACAGAAGAGGATGCTGTAGCCACAGAAATAGCTCACATCGACCACAATGTGATCTTAGCAATGTCAAGATGTCTCTGAGCTCAGTTTCTTCATAAGTTGTTGTGAAGACTTATAAATAATAAATGCAAAGCACCTGTCTGAAAGCAGGCCTTCATTAATTAGCAGAAGTTCTTATTGTGAGGTGCAGAGAACCAGCTGGTGGGAGGGAGAATTTTACCCAGTGGGAAACGGTGTGTGTATGTGCACCTGTGCGCACACCTTTGCATGTGCGTCATGCATTCCTGTGCTAGTTCTCAGGGAGGCATAGGTTAAAAATTCCTACCATCCCAACTGGCCTCACTTTTCCATCTCCCTTTGCTCCCTGGTCCTTCTTGGTGTTTTCATCTTTCCCCCTTTTCCCATTTCTCCTTTCCTTTCCTTCATATTTCATTAGCTATATACATAAACCTATATGCATATATTATTAAAATATTTTCTTATGATTTGTGATGTGAGTTGAATTTATTTCTGTATTTTTTACAACTTGAAATTAAAAAATGATTTGAGCTATCCACCCAAGTACATGCCACAGAATAATATAAATAGCTGCAGAAATTTGAAATCGGAATGGAGCACATAAGAGAAAGTCAAGTTTGAAGACAAATGTAAGCTGCTATATTTTAGATGAGTGCTAGAAGGGGGCTCTATTTATTGAAACTAAAGTTTTACATTCTCTGTTCTTAATTTAAAATACAAGACAGTCAAACATTTTCTATTTTCTCCAAAACAAATCAAGCAATAAAGTCAATGTTACACGACTGTGCATGTGTGGCTCTTGATCTTGTCTGTGGGACAGTGGTTCTGAAGAGTAGGAAGGTCGCACCATGGTTTATTGGGACCACAGAGTGTGTTGCAGACAAATGGATGGTAAGGCCACCCGGTAGAAGGGAAACAGAGAATCTCTCCTGTGAGGTCCACAGACTTGAGAGAGGAAAGAGATGAGTATCATGGAGATACCTATCGGAGCAGAAGTGTAAACAACGATGAAATAGAAAATCTGTTTTGTTAAAACCCAGCTCCCTGGAGAACTAGACATGTGGGTTTACTTCTGTGTTGGGGCTGGCTGGTATTTTCTGGTCCAAACTTTTTTGGGAATATTGTTGCTGGGAAAGGTGGATGCAAATTAGAGCAGAATGTGATGGGTATCTGGACAAGTATGAGTAAAACTTACTGCATTTTTAATGTCATCCACATACATGATTACCTGTCCTTGCTTGTTTGAAGGGGCTCCAGCAATATTGGAAAGATGGGAAAGGGAGGAGACATTAAGGGAGAGGGGAGGAATTCTCTCTTGCTTCATGCAGGAAGTAGAAAAGGACTTTCCTAGTTGGGAAAATCGTTGAACTTGAGATGTGGCATTATCTGATGGGGAGAGGATGTACACAGACTGGGAGGGAAGGCTTAGGTATTATGGAGTCATAAAGTTATACGATTGCATTCTAGCATGGTGCCAGAGCTAAGGGAGCACATGAGGATGTAGGGCTTTTATCTACTCTAATGTCACCATGGGGGAATGAAAGAAGGCTGGATCCATCTCAAAACTCATCCCACCCGTTGAGCTCTGGCTGAGCGTGGGGGAACTTCTGTGAGCTTTATCCTCCCCTTCTGGAAGCAGGGCTCTAATCTTTGCCTTATATCCTTTCTGGGCCCATTGTGGGGATTCTCTCATTCAGAAAGAATTCACTGAGCTCCGACCACACATCCAGCACTGGGTTGGACACTTGGGGGAATAGGTAACAAGGTTAATTCTCAGCCTTTATCCTTAAAGAACAGATGCGAGGGGAGTTTAAAGAGCCATTAGTGGTGTTTGTAGAAGAGTTAGGCAGGCTGAGATAGATACCTTGCTCAGCTAGGCCTGGGGCTCAGTTCCACTCTGCCCCTCATAGACTGGAGCATGGCACCTCCTCCTGGGCCTCACCCATAAAGGGGAGTCATTGCTCAAGGGGGTTTTTCCCAGGTCCGGACAACATGAATCTCCTGATCACTCAAATCCTTTACTTCAAGGCCCAAAGTAGGGATAAGAGGGATTGTTTCCAAAGAGCTAACTTTTTAGCTATGGCAGAGTGTGATCATGTCCTCATACCCCCAAATCAGCAGGTCTTCCAAGTGCTACAGCCTGCTAAGTTCAAGTTGCTTGAAAGCACAGTTTGGACCATGACTTTCTGTGTAGGGAAGAGCAGGGTCTGGGGCCTGAGAAGTGAGGGGTGGCAGCCAGCCCTGCCGGCTTTGGACTTTGCTTGCAGAGTGACAGGGACTGGTTGTGTTCCCGCTGGTGTCAGGGGAGGGCGTCCCCTGCATGTCTCCACCCTCTGCACAGGCACTGCTTTCATTCTTTTCCTCCTTCAGGGTCTCATCAAGCAGCTGGAGACTGGCAGAGCCTTTCTGTGGCCAAATGTTTCTGTTTATTCTTGGCTGTGTTCCTGGTACTGTCACTCAGCAGCCACAGCAGGCTTGGGTTTCAGGAGCATTCCTCTTCCTCCGCAGGTCTTCTCCAAAAGCTGTCTAAGCAGATAGTTGGAGCCAGTCCCCGAGCTGGGATCCACACTCACACTGGCTCACAAACCAAAGGCAAATCCCACCCTGAACCACTGCAGCCTCTGCAGTTGGCCCAACAGATGTCCCCGGGCCTGTGCACTTTAAGACAGTGTAAAGAAAAACAGGTGCCCACAGGTCTAGCCACATCCCCTATAAAACAGTCGTGGGCTCTGCTTTTTGTGGGAACAGAATGGAGGGAGGTTGGACTAATTGGTTTCCTCCCAGGAATCTGGTTAGGGCAAGAGTGAGGAGCGTGGGAAGGAGAGGGAACAGCCAGGAAGAACTGTCCCCACCAAGGGCCTCTGCGAGTTGAATGGCTGTCCAGAGGCACAGTGAGTATTCTGGTTTGGCCAGGCTCTGGCAGAGTCTGAGCGGTCACTTTGTAGAGGACGTAGCTTGGTTCCCCAGTTGCTTGCTTTGCAAAATCAAAATACAAGAGAGAGGCAGCTTTTCCCTCAAGTCACTGCTTTTGTTATTAGTTACATGGACACAAATTTTGATTTTGATTTTTTTTTTTTTTTGGAGATACTAGGGATTGGAACTAGGGCTTTACACATGCCCAGACTTTGACGTTTTAAAAGTGCCCATACTCATCTATTTTTAAACATTTTTTGCTGTGAAAAAATACACATGACATAAGGTTTGTCGCTGTGGTTGCTCTGAGGTGTACTCTTCAGGGGCATTAAGGACATTTGCATTGTCATCGCCATCTAGCCCCAGAACTTGTTCATCTTCTCGAACTTCATACCCAAGAAATAAGAATTCCCCATTCTCCCCTGTCTCAGACCATGACATTTACCATTTTGCTTTCTGAGTCTGAATTTAAGTACTCTAGGTACCACATATAAGTGGAATTATATCGTATTGTCCTTTTGTGACTTATTTCACTTAACATGTTTTCAAGTTGGATACATGATGTAGCATGTGTCAGAATTCCTTTTTTGAAAGGCTATGTATTCCCTTGCACGTGTGTATCACATTTTGCTTATCCATTCACCTGCTGGTGGACATCTGGAGTGTTCCCACTTTTGTTCTTTTTTTTTCTTTTAAAATTTTTTTATTTTAAAGAAGATAAAACCAAGGAAAATAAAACAGAATAAAACCAATCAAAATAAACAAAAGTAAGTGAAACAGGACTTCAAAACCTTACAAAACCAACAATAGTTACCATAACGCCCTTTGTTATCTTCAAGTAGCTGCAATATCTTCAGACATAGTACAAATCAAACAGAACAGAGTGGACTAGAAACAATAAAAACAAAATAATGAATGCAATAAAGGACTTCAAAACAAGCCAATAGTAAACCCAAAATGGCTACCATAATGTCTTGCTGTCTTTCAAATAGCTGCTCATGCCATCAGATTTAACATAATCAAACAAAACAAAAGAGAAACCCAACCCAATAAAATAATGAAAATGATATGGTTTCCCAGCCTGGATCACCTCCTGGTGAGGCCCGGCTCCCTCCTTTCACAGTCTGCGAATGGCACTGACTCTCGGAGAGAGGGTTGGGTGTGCCCCGTCCCCACTTTTGGCTGTTGTGCATATTGCTGAGAAGAACACACAACCAAACTGTTTGACTTTCCGCTTTTAATTCTTCTGGGTATATACTGAAGAATTGGAATTGGTAATCCAAAGTTTAATTTTTTGAGGATTGCTTTCCCTAGCAGTCGCGTCATTTTGTATTTCCCCAGCAAGACTCGGTGCCTCTACTTTTAATGAGCCCATTTTAGTCCCTTAGCACCCAGAGGAGGCCCAGCAAGCCATGTGTCACTGTACTTGCCTGAGCCTGGACCAAGGAGAGAAGGAAACCAGGTCAACTCTGTCTGGTGTCAAGTGACAGGAAGTGGAATATAAATACCCCTGAAATATGCCAATTCCAGTCAGTAGTTGGACCACATTAAGCACTTAAAGGAAAAGTCTAGTCATCATTGCAAAGGCAAAGGAACAGGCTTGTGAATCTTTGTTCCTCTTTTAAAAGTCAGAATTGAAGAAGTATCCCTGGCTCTTTAAGATAAGCTTTCTTAATTTCACATACAAGCACCAGTGTTTGTGTATCTTTCTCTTTCTAAATGGGCCCTGACAGAGTCAAAGACATCTTCAAGACCTAGTATTTATGGAGCACCTACTCTGTACCAGGCAAGATGTAGGTAATTTCTGTCCACTTCTTTGTTAGTTCTCTTTAACATCTGGAAGGCATATGTCCTGACAATCACCAAATTAAAAAAAAAAATACCTCTATGGGTACTATGGTTTGAACGTGTCTTGAAAAGTTCTTATGCTAGAAACTGAATTTCTAGAGTAACAGGGTCAGGAAATGGGTGGGGCTCAGTGGTCATGAGGGCTCTGCCATCATGGATGGATTAATTCTGTTGTCACAGGAGTGGATTGGTGACTTCAAAAGTGGCTTGTATTAATAGTGAGTTCAGCCCCTTTTTGCTCTCCTGTTCTTGCCTTTCACCTTCTGCATGGGATGATGGCTTCGTCTTGATAGTGGACTCCCCAGCCTCCAGGACCACGAAGGGTACATTTTGATTGCTTCTAAATTACTCAGTCTTGCTCATTCTATTAGTTCACTGAAAGGAACAGTTAGTGGTTGTATTGTTTGATCAATTTTGCATGCCTATATCTGGCAGTCTGAGCAACTATTTTGAAGACGACAGTATGCAATATAATAACCATTGCTAATTTCCTATATCTTGTTTTGAAATTCTGTATCATTTTTATTGTCTTTTTAAATTCTCTTTAAAATAAAAAAATAAATTTCTCAGTCTTTGGTATTCTGAATGGCAACACAAAACAGACTAAGACAATAGCCTATTCTTTCTCCTCTGTAAAATGCAATAGAATGTGGCTGAAAATTTGAGTGAGCACTGATTGCCTCAATGAGAGTTTCTGAGAAGGTGACAGTAGGGGACAATGACTCTCATGAGGACTTGGAGGCTGAGTCCTGGACTCTGATCCTAGGGTTTGTGTCTTTTGCTTTGTTGCTTAATGAATCTTCACTGATGATCTTACTTCTGCAGTGACTCAAGTTTATTTGCAATTAGCTATTTCTTAGTGTAGGTCTTCTGCCTAACAGTCAATTTAAGACTAAGTAGTGAGATTATTCTTATTCTTCTCTGAGCCATAAAGGGGATGGGGAGCTGTGTTTCCAGGCCTAGATGTTAGAAGGACTTCTCTGCTTTCCAAACATACGCGTCTGCATCTAGTGTAAATATTTAGTGAAAGTGGCTCACATTATCTTTTCTCATCTAGTTCTTATCTTTACCCATTTCTTTGGGTTTCCCAGGGCACCTAAAATTTGGCTTCCTAAGCATTCTAACCTCTACCCTTCTCATAGCCATGAGGGGCAGTCTCCCAGACCTTCAACTTTGGGGTCACCTTGACCACATTGTGTCTTGGTTTGCCCCTCGCAGAATGGGCTGGCAATTCTATCTCTGGAATCTGACCTTCTTGAGCCATTGACACAGCCAGGCCTTCCATGGAGCTTGGCTCTGATTGCTTCTCATGCTGGTTTCTGCAGCAGCCTTCTTCCTAGCGGGCATTCCACCTGCAGCCTCACCCCTCCTGGTACATTCTATACTCAACAGCTAGGCTAATTTTCTCGGAATGCTATTTTGGTTTTGTCACTCGTCCATTCAGAAATCGGTGGGAGCTCCCATTTGCCTCCCACCTTTAATCTAAACTCCTCAGCATGTGTTTCAAGACCTTTGCAAACTCACATTTAACTACCCTCATCTTCTGCAACCTCCTGGCTTTGCCTCTTAATTCTGGCCTGACACTGCCAGCACAAGTTGCTAGCTTTGGGGCACAGTTCTGCCCTTGCCCCTTTGGGCCATGTCTGTCCTGACAAAGATGTAATAAAGACGTGTGAGCACAGAACTCGCCAGATTTGGTTTGACATCTTATCCCTCCCTCTTTTGTCACGCCAGTCATAGTAAGCACTGAGTAATATTTGTTAAATGAATGAATGCTGAAGACGCATCTCTTTGAACACCATTACTTGAATTCGTCAGCACACATGTAAAAGACTTTAAGAGTTTAGGACACAAAATGAACAAGTTTCTGCTCAAGAAGTTCACAGTTTAGCTTAGGCCTATAAACATTTACCACATTTTCTTGATAATATGCATTGTATAATATGGATTGTAAAATGCAATGTTAATTTAAAAAAAGCTTTGGGGGATAAAAGAAACTACCACTTTCATCGTTCAAAATGAATGCTAAACCTGCATTTCAGAAGCCTGGAAATGTGAAAATATATGCATCATAGAATGGAAAAATGAAGCATTTCATATGGAGCTTTATGCACTATAGTAGTGAAAGGATCCTTTATAATGTACCCGGAGAAGGGGATCTCAGGTTCCCAGGTATACTGAGAAGGAAAGTAGTTTGTTAGTTGGCTTTGAAGCTTCCTCCTATCTCTGGCCACTCAGAGGTGCCCGGCCTGAAAGAAAGACTCAGTCTATTTCAATCAGTCTTTCCTTTCTGAGAAACATAATTAGCTCAAGTCAAATCTTTGAAACATATTATTTAACCTTCAACTGTAGGAATGGTTAGCCCAATTGTGGAGCATACAGTAAGCACCCACTGAATAGATTTATTTAGTGAGTATTTGCCAAAGTATGTATCCTTCTCTGGTCTTCTAATGTGTCTTTTAGTTTTCTGTATTAAAATACAAACCCCTTTCTGCTTTTGTACAATTTTAGCATGGGGTACTGTGCTTGGTCTGCAAACATATCTGCTGGGTTTAACTCCTAGTTCAGCACTTCCTGACCTTGAGTCCTTGGGTAAATCATCCTTTATTTCTGTGCCTTGGTTTTCTCATTTGCAAAGTGGGAATGATCACAGTCTCTTCCTCAAAGGGTTGCTTGTGTATTAAATGAGCTGGTGGTGCCTGGCATGTAGCAGGGCTCTGTAGTATAAGGTTCACATCATTAGTTCCACTCTACCTGGCTCATGCAGGTACCTAGTTAATTGAGGGTTTCACATATGGAAGCTCAGGTTCAGACAGGTTAAGCACTCACTTATGTAAGGCATTAGCTGACTAGATAAGTGTATTATAGCAGTTACAGGAAGCACCTCCACATCCTCAACCCAAATCTGACTTGAGATTTTTGTGGGGGGATTGGGTTAATTTTTCTTGATCTTCCTGCCCACCCACTCCTTTGGGGGTTCCATCACTGACACTACCTTCTGAGATCTAGCAGAGGCCCTGACTGGTTTATCAGCAAAATTCCTTGCAGCTGTGGTCTGGTCTTGAGTTTCCTTTTTTTCCTCAGCTTAAAAAAATTTTTCTTTTTTATTTTGAATGCCAGGAGCATCTGCTTGCAGGGTTTCCAGCACTCCTGGGCTCTCATAGCAATGGGGTCTCACTAACGTACGGGTCCCTCTGTTCCTACATCGAAAGATGATTTACCTAACAGATGGGCTCTTTTGAATATTTATGTCTGGACACATCTGTTCTGGACTTGGAAGTTTAATAAAGCTTTTCATTTTCTGAAGCGCTGGTGAAGGCTGTCTGTGGTGAGCTGACAGCCCCCTGGGGTCAGCTCCTCTGTGGTGACTCTGGGGCACTGGGGTTCAGCTTGGGTCAACCTGTTTGGCAGGCAGCCATACCCACCAATCCCTCCTCCTTCCCTGAGGCAAAGGAGACAATGACCAAGGGGCCAGGGGCTGGTGTGAGGGGTGCTGGCTAGCCCAGTGGGCCAGCTGAATATGTTTCTAGAGAGAAAAGTAGCAACAGCTACTACAAAGGAGGAT